>JAVQJS010132450.1:0-12768 GCA_036024795.1 Galaxias rostratus | reverse complement strand
GAACAGAGACGAGTTCTCAAAGCCCAAACAAAGGCACACACACACACACACACACACACACACACACACACACACACACATTCTTGCTAACCAACACACACACACACACACACACACATACACACACAGACAGAGATACATTCAAGCATTCACACACACATACCCAAGCATGAACACACGTTCTCTGTTCTCTGTTCCGATCAATACTGTCAGTTTGCATTAGGAGAGAGCATTGATCAGGAAGGCTTGTTGCTCCGGTGGCTTTAGCGCTCCATCCCTCCACTCCTCTTTCACCTGCACCTCCTCCAGCCCAGCCCAGGGTCCAGAGGACCTGCCTGGGGAATCATACCTGTTAATATGCCCAGATGAAGATGCGGTGGCAGACCTCTAAAACCACCGGTCTCTTGCACTGGATGCTTGGGCTGTCTGATGCCGGCGCCTCTCACCATGAGGGAGCACGTTGCGAAACGTTTGGCACGAGGCCAAGGTATTCCGTCATGCCTCCCGACTCGGTGAGGTGTTTCTCATGCTGCTTCAGTAAGACCTGGGTAGTGGCTGTGCTCTGACCAGCCCCTCCCACTTCCCTTCACCTCCCTTTGCCGTTGAGGACCGTTTGGGCTTCCAGCCAATGACGCGCTGCATAACTGTATCTAGCAGTGGTGGTGACGCTTTGTGAAGACATCCTGATCAGCTCTAAGCGTTTGGGCACTTTTATATGTATGTCTGTCACCGATTTCGTAATTGCTTGATTTTCTTTGTTTTAGTGTGTTGGGCCAGTCGGTTAATAACTAATCGTCTTAAACAAGCCCTCTTCCTTACAAGGAGAAAATATGGCATGGATGTTTTTAAAACAGCGATGCACAATGAAACACTAGACACAAGGATGTACAGTATCAGGAAGTTAACGAGAGGAAAGCGCTACAGTTTTTATTTTAGTCATAGCTATTGTATTGTACATTCATTCTTACCAATCAAGTGGATCCTTTGCCAAGTGGGCACCCTTGCATATTGTCCATGGACAGTTTAACTCCATGTTATGATTTTCAGTTATTCCAGTGTCTCGGTGTTGACTTTGATAAGGTGCTGTATGCACCCATGTTGTCAGATTCCACCATAACTATCATCACCACCTCCATTTGACATGGGAGGCTAGAAGTAGGTGTTGGAGTGCAATCATGTGGTAAGACCTCCAGCGGTCGGCCCTCGTGTCGGCCTGTCTTAAGGAGTGTGGGCGGGAGAAGTTCAGGCCGAGTTCAGAAACATTTAAAAGAATGTGAAATCTTGGGTGTAATTCTATTACTAAAATTAGATAATGCATTAGATAATTTACAAAGGCTTCTCTTTCCGTTACAATACCCTCCCCCCTAGCTGTCTGTCTAAGCTCAGAAAAAGATGAATAATTAAGAAGGAAATAATTTTGGAAGGGAGCTTTCAATTGGGTTTTATTGCTGGTCAATGATAAAGATTAAAAATATTTGGCCTTTCAGTTATCTGAAGCAGAACGATCGACGGGTGGCTTCCTTATTCCAATTGCATTTATTGGAGGCAAACCAAAGAATAGCACTATGCAGAGGGGTATCCAAAGGGATAAACAGTACATTTTCAGCTGTGAGTACCTGTGTGCATGTGATTGATCAGTTATTTATTTTTTATACATTTGCAATAATCGCAAACTTTTTTTCACATTGTCACATTGAGTATTGTGTGGATAATTTTGTAAAAAAAAACATTGTTTGATCAATTTTGGAATAAAGCCGTGACATAAAGTGTGGGAAAAGTAAGGCGCTGTGAATACTTTCTGGATGCACTGTAAATTCCGTATAAATGGTTTGACCTCAAAGCAAGGGAAATTTGGCACAAAATGCGTGGTATTTTATGCATACACAGAAGAATACTCACTGGAAAAAACTACGGCCGAGATGCCCTTCAGATTCACAAAATTACTGAAGGAGAACCAATTCTTAGTAAATGTATAAAAACAGTTGGCGTTGTCCGTTTTCCTTCACCGTCGGGAAGGTTGTTGTGTGGGCAGAGCTGAGGGAAACGCTCTGGTGACGATTAGCTACTCCAGACCCAAGCACTGTGGCCGCGGCAGTTCAGCCCACAACACGACCTCCGCTAAAATGGCCTTATTAGGATAATGATGATGGTTGCAGGCGGCTTGTTTTCCCTGCAGGTAATTCTATCAATCTCCATTGTGAATTGAGCTCACCGACTGCAAGCACCTTTCCCCTTTAGAGGAAAGGTCTTAAGTAGGCTGACTGGAGAGTCATAGACTGACCATTGTTAAATCTGCTAGAAAAATTTTTACGAATAAATACTGTAGGCAGTTGTATTAGGGTTTTTTATACTGATGGCTGACAAATAAAATTGTCTAATTTAAAAGATGTGTGGTTACTAAGTGGAAGCTGTCGTTCCATCAGGGAATTCACAACACTCAGCAAAAATGTTTAGCTGAGTTTAGTTCGCTATAGCATTGGCAATGTCATTATTAAATGCAATATATCAAATTAGATGTATAAACTCGCAGACTTTGAGAACATTCGGTTCAAATATTTGCCAGTTAGTGCCTTATTTCAAGTGGTGTCAGTCAGTAAAGAAGTAAAAAATGGTGACACTATACAAGGATTTGTAAGTTCACGCGACGTCAGGCTGTCCGAAACTTAAAATGGAATGAAAGAACAGCCTGGAATGTTATGGTGTCATGACATGTATCCTGCTGATTAAGCAGGGTTGCATTATTTTGAAAAGTGTTCGGTTCACGCGTTTGAATGTCAGCCACCTGTCTTTTCTATTGTAGGGTGCCACTTCCAGGCCAGCTCACAGTACAGGGACCATTGCTTTGTTGTGCATAACAGTAGTTTGTTCCCCTCACAGGAGGGGGCTGTGGTGGCGCTGTTCAAGATCTGCAGGCAGGACTGCTTCAGTGACCTTTATGCCCACTCCCTGAGAACGGTGGCCTCTATCTGCTGTGTGGAGGAGGGGATCAACCAGCTGGACAAGGTATGTGTGCACAAAGGAAAAACTCTACCCAGTGACACACGTCAACTAATGAAAACGATTGTTTGCATCATGATGGTGGTTAAGTGTTGAAGGACTCATCCTCTTATGCTACACAGGCCTAGGACCTTTATGGTCAACAGTAGAGAGCGCATCAGCCCTTGCTGGCACAAGCAACAAGTTCCAATGAGACTTACACAATAGAGACAGATAAGCTACACCCACAGAAATAACACAAAGATGCACACTCACAAAAAAAAGTTGCGGCAAGTACACGCACACACACTCACACACACACACACACACACACATACGCACATACACACACAGACACACACACACACACACACACACACACACACACACACACACACACACACACACACACACACACAAACTATAATGTCTAAAAATCACCTCAGTAGCATAAACAGGTTGTACTACAAATCCAAACCGTGGAGGAGAAGTATACAGCTCCAGACAGACATGCTTACCACAGTCAGCTGGGGCTAAACCTCCTCCAGGAAACGTCTGGGCTTCCAGCAGGCACTCCACTGACGGTCGCCCTAACACACTATATTTGGACTGGAGCCCTGGTTTATTTTCACAGGTGCGAACATGTTAACAATAAGAGCAGCAACAGACTAGCCACTCGATGAAGGAGTTGGCGGCCAGCGGACAAAGGAGCCTTTGTTTCTCCACCGGCCCCTCTTTCTTACGGGGCTTTTCTTACTCGCTCGTTCCCTTTAAATGACTTTGCGAGCTTAAAGGGTACGTTGTGAAGAGATTCATGTACTCTACATGCTCACCTCTCATAAACCTGATCATAAAACCTGATAAGGGATGAATGTGTGTGCGTGAGTCCATGTAAATGTGTGTGTGTCTGTGTAAAAGTGTGTGTGTGTGTGTGTGTGTGTGTGTGTGTGTGTGTGTGTGTGTGTGTGTGTGCGTGCGCGCGCGAGAGAGAGAGACAGAGAAAGAGAGAGAGAGAGAGGTGGGTTTTTAAGCTTTCTATTTCAAAGGATAGGCTTAAGAAGAAAACAAGTATTATATTATTCAGAAGGTAATGATGCCACAACGGTGTCTGTGTTTATTCAAACAGCAGCCAGGGGACCAACAACTATCCAAGCTTGAAATAAGTATGGTACAGCATCCAATATTAGAATATGTGTCTCAAGACAGGAGAGGCAATGCTGCCAACCGCACGAAAACAATCGCTCAGGCTTGAGAGGCCCACCTGTCACTGTTGATGGGTGATGGAGTTAAGGAAATGCCAATCAACGCCTGTGCTACCCGTCGTTCGTTCCCTGCCTTTGGGGGGTCTTTAGAAGAGGGATGCAGAGAGGGATAGCGTTGATAACCAGCAATGGTTGTACATTTTCTTTGCTAATAACGCATTATTTGTTAACATTTTCTGTGCGTTATGTACTTTTGAAAGTGAACACTATTTTATGTGTTATTCAACTAAGTTAGGATACCACAACAAAAGTGGTTTTGGCTACTTTGTATTACTCAAATATGGCATCACAAGCAAAACTTTTTTGTCAAAAGTGGATGACGCACACTACGGAGAAAGATGCGGTATTACGTGTAAAGGGAAATCTGAATGAAAGCTACGGGCAGGGGGGTGTGGTGGGGCGGGGGGGTCCACATCGCTATGGTGTACTGGGGAGGAAGGCAGGAAGGACGGGGGTGTGGAGAGCTGTTGGTTCCGCGTCAGTGGACCGCACTGGCACACTGATGACGTCCACAGAGACAGAAATAGGGAGTTGCCCTATCAGGAAGCTCGGCGCCTTGATGGTCGTCAGGAGATGAGACTGACAGGTGTGTCTGTGATGTGACAGTTGGTGGGAGTCTTGCCGCATCTGTGTGCCGGCAAAAGTTTTAGCCGTTGTTTTTTTTGTTTTTGTTTTTGTTGGTGTTGATCCATTATTGTACTGTATCAGACCTTGGCTCAAAACTTCATGGAATATGTGAGTTAAGATTTTTCCAGCATGCATTTATTTTCCTTGGTGTATAATTCATTCCCAGCAATCAAACATTGAACTTAGGATATAATTCTATGACATTTGTGTCACATTACGCCATAAACTGACATCATTTGTAAAATATACTGTACTTTGTGGACACTCTTGCTTTTTTGAGTATGTTGTTTTGAATCTTGTTCTGCTTGTGCAACATTGCCACCATGTGGAGGCCATTATTTTAAAAAATGTGTCGTAAATACAGTAATACACATCCTCTCCCGTTCTCTACCGAAACACACACACACTCCCTCACGCCTAGCCTAAACAAAAAAAAAGATGAAACCCCGACAACCCCGCCCCCTCAGCACCACACCTTGGCCTCCTATAACTTCTAATCAGAATAGAGCAAAGTGTCCAGGCTTTCCCTCTCTTTGTGTCTAATAATAAATTTGCTCTCCAAGCAGTTTTTTACATTGGTTGCTATAAAAACACATTTTATTGGTTTACTCCTGCTGTCTCACTTAAATGTATTAGAAGGCAATTAAAGACACTGGCCCTGTGCCAAAGGCAGCGACACGTGGTGGCATTCCACTTTCTGACCACACACATTCCAGGATCCTTCCCGTCAGATGAGATCCCTTAATCCTGAAGCAAATACACATGCACACATAGGATGTCAGCCAGCCAGGCCCAGGAGCCTGTTAGAGCACCTCCTCACCATCCCCGAGGGAGATGGGTTCCATTAAATTGGAGTGGTGGGGTTTAATCGTGATGGCTTTATGGGCCGAGCAGCTACATTGTGCCCTAAGATGACCCGCCAGCACACTTAACTATGTCTGGCCGGCTAAATATAGCACCATGGAGAAAATACTGGGCAGATCAGCAGGGAGCTCGTCAAGGGAAGGGGATGCTGTGCAGTCTAAAGATATCATGAAGTGGCCACCCTCACTTAACAGCCAGGCCCATATTGGCAGCTAGGGCAGTCTCCATTGCCTTTAAGCTCTATGTCATTTTGCTCCTTAATTACACCGGATTTGGTTCTTTTGGATCCGGTTAACCTTTTGTGTTCGTATGGGTAATTCTTTTAGGGCTCTTCTAGCATGTAAAAAGTCACTGCGACGGTATCAGGATGATGTGAATGCATCCTTTTAATTTTGATGCTCCATGGAGAGCGACACCGATAGCTCTTGTAAGGCACCGTTTTTTTCACAAGGCCTCCGTGTCCTAGGTGGACGGGATCCTGTGTCTAGCGGACATCCTGACGGACGGGGGCAGCGGGGAGGCGGCGCGGGCCGAGGCGGCGGCCGTGGTGGCCCAGATCACCTCGCCCCACCACACCTCCACCCAGCACCTGGCCAGCTTCCTGGAGAGCATGCACGACATCGTCACCGCGCTCATCAGTGAGTGGCCAAACAGGAGGTGGACCCGTGGGCCGCCGTGTCCCGCTCGCAATGAGAAGCTAGGTGACACGCTGCATTTTTGCCCCTTCCTCCAGAGCTTTGCGAGAGCGCCTCCTGTGGTGAGGTGTTCCTCCTGGCCTCGGCTGCCTTGGCCAACATCACCTTCTTCGACAGCATGGCCTGTGAGATCCTCCTCCAGCTCAACGCCATCCACATCCTGCTGCAGGCTTGTCACGACCGCCAGAGAGTCGACACGCCCTACTCCAAGGACCAGGTGAGCACGCCTCTTAGTGCTGCGTTGATGGTTTCACTTCATTTGATGAGTGCTATCATTTCCGGCATCTTGTCGACCTTGGCTTGAACGTGTCAGGCTTCTGCTCAGCAGCTGCTCACATTGTAATCATGAAAGGTCTCTTGAAATCCTATGCAGGTGGTAACCATCTTGGCTAATCTCTCGGTGTTGGAGCAGTCGACAGCGGAGGTGCTGCAAGAGAAAGGTGGGGGTACATTGGGTCACTCCTTTTTTACTCCTCAAGATGGCAGCATTGTATAAATCTTGTCAAAGAGCTGTACGGAAAAGAGGCAATTTCACTTGTCTACTATCAAAGTCACTTCAGTCCTTTTTCATATTGTGGTTTTCAGTAGAACAACTTCTGTTGTTAATATTTTGGAACGGCTTTACACTTTGGTCTCATTCCGTCTGACTCTGTTGTGTTCTGTGTTATGTACTTCAGGAATCGAGAGGCTGCTCCAGCTGCTTGGTGAAAAGCCCTCCTCTTCAAGTCCATCAGAGGGCGCCGCGTGCGAGCGAGTCCAGCAGAAAGCAGCCGTCACTCTGGCCCGACTGAGCCGAGACCCTGAGGTGGCCCAAACAGCCATTCAGCTGGAAGGTGCTCACACAGCCTCCCCTGTCCGCACCTCGCTACGCTCAGCAACACATAACTCTAGCTCACACGTCCACATCTCTCCACCCTCAGTTCTAACATTTGGCTCAAGCCTACCGTGCCGCGCCACGTTATTCATTTTACACATTTCCTGCAACTTTGTTCCGATAATATGTAGTTCATGACAACATTGAATTTAACTTTTTTACATACAAAAATATACATATATACAGTATATTTTATTTTTTCTTTTCCATTATAATAGTACAAGACATTTTTAAACATAACTGTGAATACCAGTGCGATTAATTAACAGTTTGATATGTTCCAATTACACAATGCAGAACTTTAATTTAATGAACATGACACATGTCATTTCATCATCATACATTTGACAGAAAATTTATTTTTCAATTATTAATAAATCTATAATTACGGAATTCATAGTGACCCTTCAACGGGCTTTACTGAAAATAGTTCAAAGAATTGGATGTTAAGCTTAATTAACTAAAACACCAGGGACATTTATTGAGAGACCTTTGATCATCTATAATTTGATTATAGTCTGAACATCTGCTGAGCAGAAACCTTACATTTTCAAGGTTGCAAAAAGATATTTACAAATCAAACAAGGTGTCGATATTTTCCTCCTTCTCGTCAGCTGTCCCTCGTCTTATTGAATTGTGCCGGTCACCTGCTGAGAGAAATAACAGCGACTCAGTGCTGGTGGCCTGTCTGGTGAGTCTATATGCATGCGATTTCCATATGCCCCATCCTGGCTTAGATCATACCCGTCTGAAATATTCACATATTTTATCCACTCCTTTGCTGCATACTTTAATAGTACAATCCCAAGACATACATGGTGCTGCGGGCCTACAGAGCACATGCACCGTACACCATGTACTTAGCTAATGACCATCTGACCTTATCATGTCCATGGGGCCACGTGGACACACATCACAGCCCTGGCTTCAGAGCGCTTCCCATGATGGGGGGACAAGGGCAGAGAGTGGTTAAATATGCACTCAGCATACATATTCCAGTTTTTATCACTGATTTATTCTGATCATAATTGAGAGAGAGAGAGAGAGAGAGAGAGAGAGAGAGAGAGAGGGAGGCGTTGATTGGATGTGAGGACTCTTTAGATGTGGTCGGGTTCAGGGAATGCGCGATCTCTCCTGAACAGTAGAAAATGCCCGTATTGTCACGCTAGATGAGGACGCAATAAACACATTTTAATCTATAGCTAAGAGTTAGGTTCAAGGTTAAGTTAAGTTGAAGAATGTTAATTGTCCCTAGAAAAAGTGTTGGATTTTCTGGCCTACTTACTTATACTATGTAAATTGATTGATCGTTAGGCAGTAGTCCTCACAAAAACATGAGAAGATCATACGACGTCTTCCATAAGTATGTAAATATACACATTTTGTAGTTCAATTTTAAATCATTGATCTACTTTATACATCTATTATTGTTGCTTAAAATAACCTTTTTTAAATCACAAGCTGTTAGCTTTTAGGGCAGTGAAGGCACTCTAAAACCATGTTGCTCCTATTTTATAAAAACATTCTCAAACAATCTAAATGTTTTCCTGTCACGATCACAATAGCCTTACGTTCCACAGCGTCGGTGGTGGTGATGATGCTGCATATGAAAACCCTTCAAAGAACTCGTTCCTCCCTTCATGTCTGTGTCCACAGGCTGCCCTGAGGAGGCTGGCGGCTGAGTGTCCGGACAGCATCGAGGTCACGGACCACCAGCAGCTGATAAAGCCCAGACTGGTGGACTCCTTCCTGCTGTGCTCCAATATGGAGGAGAGCTTTGTCTGAGGGAATAGCGAGCCTACTGCCTACAGTAGTTGAGGCTGCACATGTACATGCGAGAGGACATTTATGGTTGCTACTTTGCGAGTTTTATCCTGCCTGAGGCTGGAAATGAGCACTCGTAATGAGATGGCATGAGTGCTCCATGTTTGATGCCGCTTGACTTTCTTGGGTAAAGAAGAAAACCCTGTCAAAGTGATGTGGGCATCAGTGGCAGCACCTCTTTTCTTTTGATTGATGCAAATTCTAGATTGTAGATATTTAAAATAGTGTGTCATTTTCGTTGTAACGAAATGGTGTCTTGTACAGGAATTGTGCATAGCTGGTTCAGTTGATTTGTAATTATTATATAAATAGGATTAATTACAAACAGGTTATTTTACGTATTTTCAGTAAATACAGTATATTCTATCTGCCTACTTTTGACCTTTTCTGCAAATATTTGAATGTATCTATATCCTTTTTTACTTTTTTTTGTCATTGATCTTAAACATTATTGCTAGTACAAAATATACACATATGTTAGTCATGGGTTGTTCACTGTTGAATGGCATGCACATAATAAATGCATATCATGTAACATGAATGATTAAGGCAATAATAAGAAAGTTATTGCAGTTACTTTGATTAAAAAAAAGAACACATTTCTAGTACTTGTTGGGCTGAGTAAATTAGAAGCCTTCAGAAAAATGACCACCGTAGATTTTCTTTAAATTTTAACATCCATAACATTTATACCATTTAGTTAAAAAGTGGGAAGCATTTAGTTGAAATCTAAGACACTATCTAGATTATGGCTAATGTATCTATAGTCTCTATATTGTCACAGAGGATTTCGTTGAAATGCTGAAGCTTGGCAAATTCAACAGTGTGTGGTACTTGAATTCTGGTTCTAGTAGAACACAAGGTCCTGTTAATACAACTTCCTGATGCGGAACGTCCTGCATTGGGTTTGAATTCATCAATTGCTAGATTAGTCTGTCTCTGATTGCATAATCAGTGGCCTCCCCCCAATCCAAAAACATAATGACTAAAACATTTTTTCATACACTGAAAGAGAAAAGGGTGACCATTAGAGAGCGAGAGAGAAGGAGAGAGAGAGAAAGAGAGATATGGAGAGAAAGAGAGAGAGAGAGAATAATAGTTGCAGAGGTCCAGTACTGGCATTGAACTTTCAGGTTGGTCAAAGGCTTCCCGAAGACCAGAGGGAAGCTCTGCTCTCCTCCAGCTCTCTAAAGCAGAGGGCGCTCTGTCTCTGGTGAGTGAGTAATATTGCAGAAGAGTCCGGGAGATGCGAGAGATTGTCCTTTGTATTGTCGTGTGTTTGAGGAAAGGGCTCTCTCTCAGGTCTTTTTTTAATAACCCTTGCACTCCTCTGAGATACAATTGAAGGCTTTCTTGCCATTCTGATGCAGCATTTCACCTAAGGGCATGTAGTGCTGAACTTGGACTTGTTATTGGGGCCCAGCTTTGAGACAATTGAGACTGTGTGTGTATGTGTGTGTGTAGGTGTGTGTGTGTGTGTGTGTGTGTGTGTGTGTGTGTGTGTGTGCGTGTGTGCGTGTGTGTGTGTGCGTGTGCGCATGCTGCGTTGTCCACTTGCACACAGGGGACTGTGATCAGATGGCTTCGTGATGGACCAGGCTCCTGCTCACTTTGTAGAAGCCCAATGAAATATGTAGAGACACAGACACAGAAAACAATACACAGTGGAGTTGGGAATCTCAGGTTCCTTTGATTCAAGCTGTTGGGAGCAAGTAGTGTAGTGTTGAGTTGCTCTTGTGTTCACTGGTCTGCGAGTCTGAGATAGCTCCTTTGGGCTACATAATTACTAAGTTGTAGAATCGAAGTCAATAAAAAAGAAAGTGTTAAAAATATAAAAACAATAGGAAAAGATTGTTGCTGCAAAATATAATTTTTCAATGGATTCAGTCTTGACCATTCAGGGTGGCAGGTTTTCGTATTTAGAACAAGGGATATTATACATGGAAAACATTGGGGCTGAAGCTTAAGTTTAAATCGACAAATAACATGCCATTGATTTACCGATCGGCTGAGAAAGGTGCATCCATGAAAAGCAACGATTTCCACAGCCCAAATATGATTACAATTTCTGCTGTTAAACTTCTATCTAGGGGTCTATACATTGCCACATCGCAGTAACACAACGTATGAAGCTCAAAGTAAAGCTGCCGTTCAATGCATCCATGTAACCACATTTCAGGTTCACTCAAATATAAATACATGTTCTGACCAAAATTCAAACTTAATCCACACAAAATGGTTTTCTTACATTCAATTACATTTATTATTCAAAGGTAATGGCTAGTTTCAAATGTAATATGCTTTGCAGTCATCTTTCAGCTATAAAAGTGGTAAAGGCTTGTGAATAGATGTTTTTATAAACACCACTGTTTCTCAGCACAGCAGAGTTGCTGCCGCTAAGCAAGTTATTTTCTTTCCACCCCCTTACCCTTGCCCTTCTGAACACATAATGCACTCAGCATTAGCGGACGATTAAAGCAGTATGCTGAGACAGTCCCAAATTTAGGAGACCCAATTAAGCACCAAACTATCGTCACTTGTTTGACAGCCAATTAAAAGATTCATATTCTGTTTACTAATATATTTATGGTTTTTGGCCATTTCGTTCTTCATGAACGGACTCAGTGAGATTTTAATTGCAGATAAAAACAAAAATATCTGTTAATTTTAACATTTGTGTGGTTGTATAGCATTTCATACCAGTCAAAAGACTACGCAAACCTCTCTTTTACTGTTTGGAGTTGTAGCATTGCACAGTCCCCTTCCCCATTCATTTTGCAAGTATGAGCTACATTGAAACAGAAATGTGATTAAATGGCAGTTTTAAGGGCTTGCTAAATAATAACTGACTTTGTTTGTACCATTGATATATTTTTGGGAATTCAAATAAATGTCAGATGCACAAACTATATTACCCTACGTTATCCTCTGATATTTTACAATCTAAGTAGATAGGTACATCAAATGTGTAAATGCTATTTTGGTGAGGAATATTAACAGTGGAAAAAGAGATAAGCAGGTGGGAAGACAAAATTGTCAGCAACAAAACTCATCATCATCTTCTTCATCTGCTTATCTGCGATCATGTTGCGGAGGCAGCACCCTCAGTAGGGCTTCCCAAACTTCATTTTCCCAGGCCACATTAACCGGGTCTGACGGGGGGATTTTAAGGTGCTCCGAGGTCAGCATGGGGATATAATCCCTCCACCTGGTCCTAGTTCTGCCCCGTGGCCTCCACCCCGCTGGATGTGCCTGGAACACCTCCTTAGGGAACCACGTCAATTGGCTCTTTTTGTATCTGCAATCTCTGCCAGACGGGTAGATTGAGAGCTTTGCCTTCTGGCTCAACTCTCACTTCGTCACACCTGTGCGATAAAGCCACTGCAATACCACTCTCCCTCCATTCTTCCCTCTTTACTCGGAAACACTGAAGATACCCTGAGACACTTGAACTCCTTAACCTGGCCTAAAGACTAATTCCATGCCTGGAGCAGACAAGTAGGGAAATGTTACCAAACAGGACTTTATAGAGAAATATTGACTGAATCATACAATGAGATAATCCCTACTGAATGAATCTGCATACCTGTGGCCTCCACCCACTCTGACATAACTATCTGTCACCCACCTCCACCTTCTATCTCTC
>JAVQJS010132400.1:0-64594 GCA_036024795.1 Galaxias rostratus | reverse complement strand
TATGCCTTCTTTTTTAATATATATCGATTAATACAAAGATTTTTTTAAAAATGACCTGAATAATCTCCAGGTTTTATTATGCCATGTACTTATCGAGTAACGTACTTCAAAAGATTAGGTTTTTCTTCTAAACTTAAATTTTCTTTTAATTTTCCTTTTCGGGAGTCATAGTAAAGTTTTACTGGAAGGCTGACGTTTGGTCTAATTTGTCCACGGAACATTCTCCCAAATAATTACAATTGTCCCGTTTTATGTGTGCAAACTATAGGGGTTCCTCTAGTATGTTCAGTGGGGTCGTCCGGGAACTTCTATCATATAATTTGATTTTTTTTGTTTCGAGGAATCTATGGCATAGTCGTCTTGCTCAAGTAGTTGCCCTGGCATCAGGGACAGTGACTTTTAGTTGCCGCGACCAGTTAGTCTCACTATAGATCACATTCAACCCTGCTACCTGATTGGAAATGGAATGTCTCAAGATAAGTTAAGAATTAAGATAATAATTCGATGATTTTTTTCTATGGAAGAATTCTGATTTCCTCTTTGACTTTGCCAACAAAATCCAAAACTAGCCGTACGATTTACATTTATGCATAGTTAATAGTCTGGCCACATGTGCCTTGCAAAGAGGCATACAGACCAAAGTACAATTTGAATGCAACGAATTAAAAAACACAATGTTTTTTTCTGCCAAATGAAATAATAATATTGGTTTCATCACGTCGTTAGTGTACATCTGATCTGATCTTTCGTTGACAGCTGAACGAGCAATAAAGATTATGCGACCAATGCAATCGTAGAAATTGCATTTCCAATCTGATTTGAAATAAGCATATTACAAGGAGACCCGATAAAGTTCGGAAATATTGCTATAATATATTAGCTGCCTCTAACACGTTATTTTTTTTATACTATTCACCATTTATGAGATGTACACATATGTGGTTGCACTACAGGTGCCAACCACCAAAAATAAAGGTGGGCAAACGACATTAAAAATAAAACTGCTGCCCAATCTCCGCGCGCTAAAGCTGTGAAAATCTAAGCAGATAGATAGATGTCTGCTAGCTAGCCGCAGACTACTAGCCTGCATCTGACGCTAAAACAAAGACATCCCTATTGAGTCACTAAGGGATATTGAATGTTATAATAGGAGGTAAATGCTTTAATTTTGATCCGCTTAATGCAATTGCTTACCTCAATTATGAGCTAGCAAGTTACCTTAGCGTTTAACAAAATTACAAATAAACCACTCGTGAAGAAAGCAGATCGATCTCAGTGAAAATACGCTACAACAGGCAAGAAGAAGGAGATGGTTTCCGATTCATGACTCCAAAATTTCACAACAAAAGACTCAAGTTATATAAAACGGAAATAAAATATCAGTATACATTTGTATGAGACTTGGTACTGTTTACTTTGAGAAGACATACACTAAAGTACACAAAAACTTTTCAACTTTAAGTTACATATTATGGTAGTACCGACAAACTAGAATTTGGTAAATCTATTTATGCACTTGCATAAAGCAAATAGGTACAAATAAAAGTTATATAATGTACCATGTACAAGCTACTTTAATGTTACAATTCTGACTCTAGACTTTCACATGGGCTAATATCTAGCAGCAGTTATTTTGTTATGAAATATAATATAAAGCCGCCAGACACCTTAAGCAATTTACACATTCCCGTTTTCCTAAAGGGACGGGAGCTTGTCAGAGACGACCAACCACACCAAATACCAGCACTTTATGTTGAAAACGGAGAGGAAATCTCTTTATGTTTGCTGCTAACTAGCTAGATTTGATTGAAAAAAAAAAACATAGTTAATTACCAATACTTGTGATTGATCATCAATACGTATTTTTCACATCTTTAATCTCTAAAAAATGTTGATTTTTATCAAAACATTTTTATTTTGTTTAGTTTTCGTGCAAGAACATTTGTGTTCAAAGATAATAAAAACAGTTTACAGCGATTAAACAGACCATGTCATTTAGTCTGGCACAATTTATTACAAAATATTTACACAACCTTTACATTTAGAAATGCCTGCATCTACAGAGAACAAGGCGCACTAGCTTCTGCATATGTATATTTTTGACTACATATCTGCCCGAGTTTCTTTCTCGAATATCCCTGAGATTGCTGGTCTTGAGCATGTACAAGTCCTTTCCATCGAAATATGATCGTACTAATAGACTGGCATGCCATGGTGTACCAGTCAGTAAACTCAAACAGAACATCACGTGCTGTGCGCATGCGGACCTGGAAACGGAAATTTAGCCCACGTTGTTCGGTTTTACATCGGTTCATTCATTCTTGCATGGGTATGCGAGAAGCAAGCGCGATATCACATTGGAGTACTTTTGTAAAATCGAAGCTATCATATTTCTTGTCTCTGTAATTAGTTAATTACATTAACCCAACCCACTCAGCTTCTATTTTGGCGTTTTTTATTTGGTCGCTTGTCAAACTTGAATAGTCGTAATTCAACGGCTAGCTAGGCTAGCTTTGCTAAGAAGCTAACGTTTCGACCGTGGAATCGCCCGTCAATTATCTGGATGAAAAGTACAGTAAATACCAGTATGATAAAGGAAAATCAATGGAATATACCCCCGAATGCTCCTGCCTGCATGGAGAGGCATTTGGATTCTGCAGAATACAGAGACGGTAGGTCATACCTTTGGCTTTGCCTGTGTCACTATTCGTTTTACCCAATTGAAATTAAGACTGCAGGACATGATGTTGCTGATAGTTTACCTTTGAGAGGATAGCCTTGCAGCTCTGCTGAATCTAACATTTTGAGCTAGATGCTTTATTCTTTTTCAAGGTGAATATGTATTAATTTTTTAAATGAATGTTTAAAATTTGAAGTAGTCAAACGTTAGTAGATGAACTCCCTGCTTGTCTTTAAGATGGCACCCTATTGCTTGGGGCTTCGAGTCTTACTGGCAGGTGCTGGCAGGGTTCCATCTGGATTTACAGTGACCCCAAGAAGTCTCCTAATGAAGGTTTTTGCAAGGCTGGTGTTCAGACAGAAGCTGGCATCTCTGAGGTCAAGTGGGTGTCTGAGAAGGGTGTCATTGTTGCCTCAGACTCTGGTAAGTAGACAATCTGTACTCTGGGTGCTCCAGTTTCAAGAAAAGTTCACAACAGACGAAAAGGTTGTTGGATCATTATGAATATTTCAGTTTTCTGATTATAGGTGCTGTGGAACTGTGGGAGCTAGCAGAGGATGAACATCTGCTGGTGAATAAATTCAGCAAGATTGAGCATGACCACATTGTTACCAGTGTTAGCGCAACTGCTGGATCCAACAATGTTGTCAGTGGCAGCATGGATTGCCGGTTAGTCTTTTACTCAAAGTGATTTGTTTAGGAACCAATGCATAGCAATAAATAAGGAGATTTATGGGATTTATAGCCCTCCGTGAACTAAACGCTCCTCAAGATAAACTTATGGAATTCTAACAGGTGTGTATCAAAATCCATTGAGCTAGTAGGGTCACTTACATTTGTTGTTTTTTTACTTATCCTTAAATACGCACAGATGCATAGAACGTTTTCATTCAGCCCACACATTCAAAATAATTTATTGTCTTATGAATGAGCAGAATAAATTGTCCCAATTACAAACATGGCTATGTGGCAAGATTTTCTTGTGGCGTTTTCATCGGCCACAATGGCTAACCATATATTATCAATGCAGGGAAATTGGAAGCTTTTGGGGAAACAGTTTGGCAGAAATAATTATAATTTGTTGGGAGAATAGTGGATTCCAAGGAAAAGTCTGTTTGTGATTCCTTAAACAACAGATTCATACATTCTCAAGCACTGTATACAGTGAAGACTATAGAATCCTGATAAGGGCCTTCAAAATATGTTTTTTCTTTCAGTACATGTTTAATCCTGTGTTAAACTTCTAGAATCAAGGTCTGGGATCTCAGTCAACAGACAGTCATCAGCGCATATAATGGTAAGAACCTAATTCACCTTGAATCTAAACCAGTCCTCCAGATTATTGCATAGTCGAATCTCAAGTGTTCAGGATTACATACTACATACAAGCAAAAGTGTAGTGGAGGGACGAAGTCACGTCGGCAGTTTTACCTGTCAAATAGTTTGCACCACGCCCTTCATTCAGTATTCCAGGCTAATTAGGACTAGTGATTATTTGTGATGGTTTTATGAGTGAGGAGTGCTTGAAAACAAGTCTTTATAGTCTGTGATATTGAGTGATGGGACTTGGGTCAATACCCTCTGCTTTGGCCTTTGCCTGCCTGAGTTTGTAGCAAAGTCACTCATCTAGTTAGCAAGCCCCTGCCACTCCCCACTGAACAATAAGCAGAGGCAACTGACGTGTAGCAAACCATTCCCTTCTTCTGCTCTATGCCAGACACAGCTGTTCTATTGTGAAATAAGCGATCCGGTTGATTTTACCATTACATAACGGCTTGCAAGATTGCTTTGTGAACAACCCCGCTAATTGATTAACAACCAAATTTGATTACACTGTGCTCTTGAGGGGGTTTCTAAAAGTAAGTTAAAGGGCAACAAGAGAGGTGGGGGATTTGAGTTACTATAAATCATGTCAGAGGCAATGTACATCTTGAGTGTCATGAGAATGCATTTCACTGGAAGTAATTTGATAAATGTATTGCTGCTCCTTATGACCCGGAGAGTGGCAAACCATATTATGGCCTTAAGAGTAATTTAAATGGATTAGGAAGACCCTTAGAGTTCAATGAAGGGAAAAACTTGTAAATAAAGTACATTTGTCTTTGGACTTTTCGTTTGTCAGGGATGACAGAAGTGCATTACTTCTATGAGTTGAAGTCTTAACAAAGAGGCTTGTTTCTTCCACAGCACACTCAAAGTCAGTCATTTGTGTGTCCTGCAGTCCAACAGATGACTCTCTGTTCCTCTCCTGTGGTCAGGTGAGAGCATGTAAACAAACAGTAGCAAATATGTAAGATGTTGATCATAATTATTTTTATTCATGAAAATCACTTCATACCAGGGTGCACATCATCATGAATGCTGGGTTGAGAATTTGGGCACAAATATTTGCTAGTTGTACACATTCCAATGCTATTTCCTTTTGAAGGTAATCACTGCACTATGAAGCAATCTCAGTAGAAAGGGCAGGAGCACCCTCTTGTCTATGCATGCCTATGTATGACTGTGTACATATGCTTTGTTAGTGCCTCAGTGTTTGTATATCTCTGTATGTATGTTTTTCTTTTGCAGGATGGCCGCTTGCTGCTGTGGGACCGAAGAAAACCAAGCAAACCCGCCTCTCGGATAGGTGAGCAGCAAAACGAAACAGTTGTCCAAAACAGGTGGATTAAATACTGAAAAAAAACTTCAACATCTACTTTCATTCTCTGACAAATGTCAATGCTCTGGCTTTTTCTTTCCATACAATGATATCAATTATAAATCATTTTATAATTTTTTTTAGCACTTTTCTCGAGACTCTAATTTAGACAAATTGGTCGCTAATTAATTACACAGAATAATCAACAAATAGACCAACAGCTATCAAACACAACACCAAGTCTGAGCGATAGCACGGCAGCCAATTTGCGCCAGACTTTGCTCACCCAACATATAACGACAGACTTGCTCAAACACATAGCATACACAGACCGACTTCAGGTGAATTGGCAGTTACTAGTCAAGGCACTGGTAGGAGAATATAAGCTGTTTTTTCGATGGTGGGAGGAAACTGTAGGACCCGGAGGAAATCCACACAAACACGGGGAGAACATGCAAACTCAGTGCTAACGACCGAGTAATCATGCTGCCCAAATGTAATGTGCTTTAGTATCTTGATTATTTTTTGTATTTTTTTAGAGGTCGAGTCTCCAAGCTGCTGCCCCACTTCTGTGGCCTGGCACCCGCATCACAGGAGCACAATTGCTTATGGTAAGTGTACGACAACCACGGTGCTCAATGCCTGAATATATTCTTACGCTTTAATTCAAGCGGTTTGGTTATGAGTGATTTGACTCAAGCTGTGGTTTCGGTTTTGTTTGGGATTTGATGCAATGTTGTTTGTTTACATTTTTCAGGTGACGAACTAGGCAGAGTAACTGTGAAGGATTTCCTGGGAGCACAACCTGTTCAGACGCAGAGCACCCACAGCCGCAGAGTCTCTGGCCTGAGTTTCTCCTCTCACAGGTCAACATAAACTCTCATTCGTTTAGTCTATTAATCATATTCCTGCCACCAAGCAGTTCAGTGTCATGCGCCTCTATTGTGCTGAAGCTGTATGCTATTTCCACAACAGTGCCCCACTTCTGGCTTCCATTAGCGATGACTGTTCCCTTGCTGTAATAAACTCAGATCTCGTGGAAGTGTAAGTGATATTTTAGCTGCACGACACCAGGGAAATCCAGTCATCACCACCATTCATTCCCTGTTGTGTTGCCCCCCCAGATTAAGGGACCGGAGACACCAGGACTTTGTCAGCAGTGTTTGCTGGCTCCCAGGCAGCTCAGATTCTCTCACTACTGTGGGCTGGGACCACCAGGTGCTACACCACACAGTTGGTTCGGCCACCAGTGCTACCACCTCTACACCATAGACCCAGCAACCTTTCTTTCTTTCTTTCTTTCTGATGTATGGTCAAGGAGTTAAATGATCTTTGTTAATCCGATAGTAGTACTTTAAATCTTCATTATACCGGTCTCTCTTCACACACCATATGAGATTTTTTTTTATACGTACAGCCAAACCTTTTTGACACCTATTTAATGCTGTATCAATCAATTGCATTTACTACCCCAGGTTGTTGTGTTGTAATATTCAGTTCACAGGATTATTGTTCAGGCCACATTTGGTACAATCGGTTTCATGCATCCACATTGGAGTTGTTATAGGCAGTTTAGTCATATCATGCTTTTAGTTCTGAGTCCAACTGTTCAAACAGCCTTGTTTCCCAGTCTTTAGATGTTTTTGTGCCTAGCCATTTTCCAAAACCAATGTCAGCATGTGGTTAAAAAATAATGTTATTCTTAGAACCTCCTGTCATAGAGCAGAAAGTGCAATATAAGCAAGCTTTTTTTCAGTGTTTTAACTCTCCAGTAGATTAACAATACAACATGTAAAAAGCTATCTTAATGATAAAAATAGTATACAAAGATTCACTAACAGAGCATTATTTAGACCACACTCTGTTTTAGCTGTTCTTGTAAAATTGATTTACTCGGTTTGTTCATTAGCAACACAACTCATATTGCCTAACATTTTTTGTTCGACAATACCAAACATTTCACCAGTAAATCTAAAAGATGTGAGGAACGCATCATGTTGCACATTTACCAACAGTGAGAGGGTACTCAATTAATGATATATACAATAGCACAAGTTGTTGTATTTTTGACAAGTAGACTTATTGCTGTGTGGCTAGGGAGACCAATTGAACCCCTTGTACTCTGCTGAGGATGGTGTATTATATGTCTGTGTGACAAGTTGGCTCCTGGGCTAAAACAGTTACATGGATGAAATGGGTAATAATATCACATACTGGGAAAGTGTTACAATTGGCTAATGGACTGAGGTCACCATGTTGGTCACACTGCTGACACAAAGCCATATAGGGAGTAAATCCAACTCTTGAATACTTTTCTGAAGTGTGCCATCTTCAAAAATGTGTCTTTGACTAGCCTAATTGTTATGTCTTTGTCTGTAAATTACAGTCATCGTAGAAATGTAGAACTGGGTAGTGTCCCATCCCAGTTGGGAAGAAAGTTGTTTGGTAGGATGTTATTCTACATGTAAAGCAATGACCTTAAATTTGTGTATAGTTTTCCACAAATTTTTACACAACATGGCTTGGGTTTTTCAATCACTCATGTGAACTTCTGCTTGTATACTTGTTTTTCCATCCATCAATAAAGTTTGTCTGTATCATATCTTTTAATTGTTAAAAAAAAATCTGTTATATTACTTTGAACATCCTAAGAAAGATCTACGCCAATGGTTACTATTGAACCATTGTTGAACTCAAAAGAAATTGATCTTAATCAAGCATGTCGAATTCTATAGTTGAAGATTTTATAGAAATGAATGCTAAATATCTACTGCTAAATAGAAATACAACCTAACAGGATCGGCCAATATTTATGTTTTTAAAAAGTGTTCTGATACAAGCGTTACAAATTGACCCATATGATAGGGAAAGAAAATATTTAAAGAACGACTGACAGATATTCAAGTTCTGGTGAATATATTCAGTCGCAAAATATTTTTTTTTACATATATACAATGTATTTAACAACTTAAAATTTTCAAGATATGTCGGTAATAAAAGTGCAAAACATTCTAAATGCATGAAACTTTGATAGTGACAGAATTGTTTAAAGAACAGTATAATACAATTCAGAGAGCAATAAATATAATTTATATAATACATTATCCAATTGTACAACTGATTAGGCATCAAATTACCAATTTTCTATTTTTACTTAATGTTTGCAAATACAGGTTTTAAAGCTTGGGAAGGTAATGAATCAAAATTATGAGGCAATTATTTTTACTATTAATGTTGATTAGAAAAATATTACTCATATAAGATACACAAACTTAACTAAAACTTTAAGATAATTATCACACAAAACGTACATGAAAAATACGCCACGCAAAGGAGTACAACTTTTACATATTTACAATCTTTCCATTCCACTTTTGTGTTCCTTAAACACAGTACACACAACACAGTATATTACTATAAGGCATCTATAGTGTAACTTATCACAATTTAACCTTTGCAGTCCCATTAGGTACGTGTTCCACATAAAATAGCCCTATACGGTGCAATAGTTATTGAAAGCTGACCTGCAACTCACAGGAGAAACTTTATGCAATCTACATCAATTTGTTTTGTTTTTTATAATAACAATATAAATCTGGGGTTTATAAGTCACTCCGCTATTGCTGTAAATTATAGTTAAAAGCCATCAAAACATAATACAGACAGTTAAGACGTGTCCCATAGAGTAAGGGTCTTGAAATCATAGTACCTTCAATAATCACCGGTCAGGGACCCTTGGCATTACATGTGTGTCCTGGCTTGGATTCATAATCCCTTGTCAACAGTACTTTTTTACTTAATTGGTTTTTCCAAATCCCGCTCCATTGCTTGCATCTCATTCGTATTACCCCAAAAGCAGTAATATATTTAAAACCATTAACCAGTTCAATCTTCTGCGGTCTCTCATCACGCATCTCCTTTACTGACAAGAGTAATGGGTTGTTTTGTTCCAGGTCGTACTTTAAATGTCATGCCATATGGCTGCTTTGCCTGTGGCCCGTTGCTGAAAATAAAATTAAATAAAAGATTATCACATTAAACTATTACACTGATCATATAATAGTCAATCATATTACCACTTGGAAAGTAGAAATAAATACTTGCAATTGACCACATGAAACTGTATCCTTTGATATTTAATATAAATTGTCAGCAGTCAAGCCTTATTGTACCTGGGGGTTACTTTTGATGATGATAAAGTTTGAGATTTTTTTGCAACTTTGTTCTCCAACTCGCGCATGTCCAAGCCTCCTGTTTTGGGAGGCACAGAATAGCTTGTCGGCCTACTTCTGGAACTCGCAGGGACCTTGTTCTCCTCCTCAGACAAGGGAGTATTCCAATCCTGTGAGCTGCCCTCATCCTCCTTTGTCGGTACCATTTTGTCTTCCATCTCCAGCATCTTCTTCTGTAGGATGCTCAGTAGAGTGGCCTGACTGGCTGAGAGAGAGGCGGGTGCTTGGGTTGGGGCCAACTTGGATTTGGCCGGGATCACCAGCATGGGTTTGACATCTGTACAGGGAGGAGGGAGTTTTGGAGGGCTTGGGGGTTGTTTAGGGGGGCTTGAGGGATTAAACTTGGGTAGAGGAGATGGAGCTTGAACAGGACTGTGAGTAAGGGAAGGCGTTAAAACAGGGAGAGCTGGGCTGGCGATGGAGTGCGGTGTCTTCTTCATGGGGGGGTCAGGTGGTGGGAAGCTAGGGGGAGACTCCAGATTCCCATCATGCTCGTCAAAGTTAGCAAACTCTGGAGGGGGAGGGAGTAATGCCATACACAGGTCTTCCCCATTCTCCTCATCTCGCAGACAGTCAGGCGATGAAAAATGCTCCATACCCTTTTTTTCCAGTGCTACCTTGGCGACAGGAGAGGACGCAGAGTTTAGCAGTGCCTTGGAGACCAGGTGAGCAGGTAACTTGCTGTCCCTGACCAACTGAGGGTTCTCTGAATTTTGCTTACTCTGATTATTCATTGTTGGTTCCATGAGAACCACAGACTGTCGTCTCTCTTGTGGTTTATCCTGAGACGGCAAGGAGGAGGACGGGCTGGGTCTGGGGATGACAGTAAAAGAGTTTGGACTTGACTCACTGGGATGGATACTAGCAGTGGGATGCTCATCCTTCTTAGTGCTATTTTCCCGGGAAAGAGAGGTCCTCTGCTTCTCTCGTTCCTTCGCAGCCTTGAGCAAAGCCAGAGGGGAGGCACTCGGTCCATCCCTTACTCCACTACTTTCACCAGTCCTCAGATTACGAAGTTTACGATCCAATAAAGGACTAAACTGGCGACCCTGAGCTGGAGATCTATCCAACTTGATCTGACTAGGCTCTATGCTCGGGAGATGTGTTGGTGCATTCTTGAGTTCGGGCGGAAGCTTAGGGGTGGGAGATAACTTGTTTGTTTCCTGCTGTTTTCCTAATGATGCCGTCTCTAACTTGGGCTCCTCTTTGATTTGTGTTTGTTTGACTTGGTTAGGGAGGCTCTCTCTTATTACTTTAAGGTCGTTCTCTAGTTGCATGCCAGAGCTATTTCTGCGAAAAGGCTTCGCCGGTGGAACCACAGATTGTGGATCTTTTCCATCGACCTGGACTGAAGCTTGGACCGGGTCACTAGAACCAGAGTCTTGAAGTAGTAGAACTTGTTTGGGTCTAATTTCACTGCTTGTCTGTCCACTTAGAGTGGATGCCTTTGGAACAGTGTACAGCTTAGCAGTATTCTGTGGGTTGAAGCTGGAAGGTGTAGATGACTGGATAGGAGGACCTGGGGAAGTGGCCGATGCTAGATTCTCCATACTGGGCATAGATGAAAGCCTCACAGGCTTTGCAGGGGGCATCTTCGTAGTCTTGTGAGGTAACATGTGCTGCCTGTCTGTAGGGGGATGTGGTGGGGCAAATCTTGGGAACTCTTTCAAATCTGGGACATGTCCTGGCATGGAAATGGGTATAGTTGAGGTAGAGGTGTTGGAGGCTGTAGAAGGGGGCTTCGGAGGAGCTATCGGTGGAGGTTTGAGGAAGCTGAGGACCTCCTCCTCAGTGGGAGGTTTAGGAGGAGGCATGGAGGGTGGTTTAGGTGCTTGCATGCCAGCAATATTCAGGTGGGCCGGGTAATCTGGTGGGGGAGGGCTGAATTTAGAGGGTGGAGGTGGGGGTGCAGTGGAAGGAGGGGGAGGAATCAGCATTTCCCCCTCAATGAAGTCAGGCACAGATAAAGCTGGTCCATTGGATAACCGATCTCCATTTACTTTAAAAACAATAAAGAGAGAGATATACATTAGGGTGGGGGTAAAAAGAGAGGGTGGAGGGTATTCTTGATTAATTAAGATTTTCTTTTTCTTTTCTTTTTTTTACAAAAACGCTGTACTTTTTATGCTGTTCCATTCTTTTCTATATTCCTAACTTTTAGAAATGTTTTGTCCCTTTAAACTATTTAAATAGGGTTATCAGGTAAGGCTGCCTGGCTGCATTCTAAACTAACATTGAGCAATTCCTGGAAAACATTCACCTCACCTATTTTTTAACCTCTTTATGGAAACATTCATTGTGGTTATGCAAACTCTGATGAACCATTTGATTATGACTGAGACTAGCACACAAGCTTGGGTACCCTGAAGTCTGATTTAACTATGGGCAATGCATTGACAAAACTCTTCACAGAAGGGGATCTTCCTTACCTACACCAATGGCCTTTGGTCCAGGGAAGGGGGGCATAACAGGAACTTTAGGTGTTGGGACATTAAAACCCTGAACAATATCAGATGAAGACTGTGGGAGAGAAAGACAAAAAGTTTGAATCCATCCATTAAATCCATTAACATTTGACCCTGGTGTCAGCTAAAACTCATGAGAAGTGTTGAAATTACGTTCGAATTTAGATTACAGTGAACTAACCTGTTCTCAGAAATATGTACTGCACCCATGACAGGGCTTGTCAAAGGTTAGTGCATTTTGTTGTGTGATGATACTACTTGTGTCTGTGGTTATCATAAAATATTAACAATGCGTTCTAGAATCTCCACACCTTTGGTTTCCAAAGCCAAGTATTATAAATCAATTACTAGTGGAATTTGTGGCTTTATTTTAAAACATCATACTTCATCTATAGCATAAGCTTGGTGCATATGGGGCTGTCAACACACCTTACACTTTGTCAGAAACTTGACGGGCTAGGAAAAAAGGATCATGTCCTCACTGCAATCATTAGAGTCAAACACCGCTGGAAATAAGCACAGACTGTGTTGACACAATACCAACCCGGCTGACCAAACACCTTGGCAATATTATGACCTTCCAAATTGAGCCTTATTTGCAATAAAGCAGGCAAAGAGGTAGAATTAGACTAGTGTTACACTGTGATCGAAAATCAAAACGCATTGAAAGAAAAGTAAGACAAGGCAGTTCAATAACCTTTCTTGTTTGTATAAAACAAAGATATTGCACTTTATGTCCAACCTTTTCAAGTCAATAAAAACCATGTAACACCCCGGATACAAGCAGAAATGAAGTTACTGTGCACCAAAGGAGAAAATCAACAGAAATAAAGCACAGTTCTTATGTTATGAGTTGACGTCGTCTAATCACAGGGGCAGAGCAGACAGCTCTTTGCAAAGGCATGTTCTTTTCATCGAGGTGTGGCATTATTTGTTGATCCAGTTGAATTTATTCAGTTTCATTGCTTTTACCTTGACTCACTGTTCATCCCTGGCGAAAGTCAAGGTTGACAAACCCATGAGCTGCTGGGTGTGCCTCATCCATAACATGCCACAGAGGCAGTCAGAAAACACTCCCCAATCCTGAGGTGTGTCAGCCAAGGGAAGACTAAGAGACTATTTTAAATGAATACCCATGACATGGAGAAAGCCCAACAGCTATCCCATGTGATGTTTTCTTTTTAATTACAGAATGTTGCAAAACATGACTGTAAAAATCAAAAGTTGACACTAACTCATATGTTTCTGTTCCTTGTCTGAAAATAAAACAATATCTTTAACCAACTCTCTCGGCAGTGTAACGTATCAAATCAAGTGTGTCACTGTAATAGTTCAAATCTACATGATCACGATAGTGATCACAGTCGCTTACATACTGCCAGTTGGACAGCACAATTATATCCTGGTAAGTTTAACATTAACCTGTTTTACCCATGTATCAAGTTGTTGAAACCCTTGATATTCTGTAATGACATTGTTCTAATGATAATTTTAACCTGTTGTTGGTGCCCAGGATGTATACAAAGCAGAGTTGTGGTGACTTACAGAGAAGTGCTTGACTGTGGGTCTGGATCGAACTTTGGCAGTGCCTGATTCCGGAATGTTGGCTGAATTAAGCACCAGCTCTACATTGTCTGAAAAAAAATATCTGAAAATCAGTCATCACCTGAATACGCAAATGTGAACATTTCAAAGTACTCTATTAACAATCAGTCTAATTAAGAGTTAAAGATGCATTGACTTGTTGAGTGAGTGGAGTGGGAACATGTTAAAATTAATAAATACTGGCAAGCCAGTCTGCAGAATGTATATCACCATTTTTGTCAAGTGCATAGCGTGTGGCATTTCTAATGACAACGCTATAATCTTTGGACAAGGTGAATAGTGATAGTCACCCAATCTGATAACTCTGAAATGTTTGATTATGTATATATTTTTTACCTTTAACTAAATTAAGTAAATCATGCAATACACACAGCAATGTTATGTGATTTCAGTGACATAGTCTGTTGGGCTGTCCTCAGTGTTTGCAGTTCAAATTCAAACCCTTCTAGAAATAGCCTCAAGGCTGTCATAGCATGGAACTAAAACACAGACAGCCTTCTTGATGCCTGCATGTCTGGTCCTAAAACACTAGCTGCTCACAGATATAAAAGTCAGATATAAAACTTTACAGAAGCTTACATTGTCATACTGTCCTAACAAATAGAGGTACAATAGCATGGAATTTGTGATAGTTATGTCTGTTGTGAGGCTAAATGTTTCTTAAATAAATGATATACCTAATTAGAGATATACATATTTTTAATTCAAACAAATTGACACATTTGTACATCACATCACACAGGCAATTCAATGTGCATTACACGGGTAAGCAGAAATCTACAATAAAAAGAGAAATTAATTTGATTAAAAATACAATGGTGAACATCCACGTTTTAATCTTAAATTTAGGTGTGGTCAGGTTTAGAGAGACTCTCAGATCATCTGGAAGTTACACCTATTTGTTGCATATTGTATCTAAGTGTTATTTCACTTTTTTTATTACGTTATTTGGGTGTTATGTACATATGAGTAATGTTATTGTGGTAAATGGCATGATTCAGGAACGACTACATTTGTATCAATGAAACCCATATGCGTAAATTAGTTTATACTGCTGCCGCTCTATCACAATCAAAGCAACTCATTTTCATAGTCTGATTTAAATATACACATATCCAATCATTCAATGTCACACTTAATAGCGTTTGCTCTACCAATCAGTTCAAATTCTATATCGTGTACATTTTCATACAATAGAGTAGCGTCATTACCAGGAAACCATAATGCACTTATTGCACTTAACTAACACATATTGCCGGTAAGGTCGTCACATTCTTACAACCAAACTTCTGAAGAATGTGTCTGCTTCTTATGATTTTTGTATAAGTTCTAGGCCTGTGACTAGTCCTCGTTTAAAACTAATGTAGATCTGCTTTTGCAAGTGCAAAGGTCAAGTTACGACTATATCATTTTTAAAATACTAATAATTAGAAAAATTAATCCCGTACATTACACTGTAAGGTATTTTTGTTATTTCTGGTATTCACTTACCCATTTCTTTGATTTTAACATTGGTGTCAAAAAGTGAATGGTTCTTTCGACCCAGAAAATTTAGAGTTCCTTTTTTCATGATTGATACCTAAATCGTTTGAAATTTGATATCTAGTTAGCACATTTTCTTATTTAGCGAACTCCCAAGGTTAGATAAAAGTAGATTTTTTTTGCGACAGGTGCACCGTCCGTTTCGTCTTGTTCCCTGATTTGGAGAAAACTTCGAAGGACAATGGAAATGGAACGGAAAATGGAACCTGTCTCCGCCTACCCTCTTATTCCATGTTCCTCCCATTTCTCTCCATACAGGTGAGTCCGGCTCAAGCAGATGTGGCTGCCAAGCCTGCGCACGATTTACCTGGCAGCAGCAACCTTTTTACTTCTGCCCTGCTCAAATAAAAATATAGTATTTATGTTTTTGGACTGTGGGAGGAAACTAGAGTGCCCAGAGGAAACCCACGCTAACACAGGGAGAACATGCAAACTTCACACAGAAAGGCCCTCAGATGGGAATCGAACCCAGGACCTTTTTACTGTGAGGCAACAGCACTAACCAATGCGCCACCGTGCTGCCCGTATTGTAGCCAATGAAATACAATTACTTTTACATATCATTAATAAGACTGATTGGTCACCAAAACCATCCATCGGTTTCTATCTGCCTAAATATCACAATGATCCTAATTTGTTTTTGTATTGGGGACATTTACTAAATGCAATTTGAGATTCAATGCAATTGGGAGCAAAGACCAAAGAGGATCAAGGCCCTTTGGATCAGCTAACCAGCAATATCTGCAGCGCTGGGATCACAGACGTGTTATTCTATTCCCTTTATGAGGAATTTTTGATTGCTTTGCTTTGGTCAGCTTCGAAGTAGGAGTTGTGTAGCCAAAGTAGTCTGTCACTCAACCACTTTTTAGCCAAGTGAACCCCTTTTCATTTCCATCATTGAGGTATCTCTCTACAAAGAAAAATAATCCGCTGTGTGGCTGCATGAGCCAGGACGGCATGTGGATAGACCGGACAAAAAATGGAAATAGACACATTCTATTTAGAAAACTAAAGGTAACTAATTTATTATAGGCATAAATATAAGACCTTTCATAATTGGACCAGATCTCAGGAGCATCATGGGTAAGGATAAAGTTGACTGTTTCATGACACTTATGTACCTGTGAATAAATGGTTGGTTGTCTTGGAGACATAAACCGGACAGGTCTATCCTGTTTCGCTGTCAGCAGCAGGAAGTCACCTTGACTAATAGAGACAGTCATTTATAGAATCTGCTGGCAGGTAATTCTCAGGCAGACACTGCATAAAACAAATGTATCCACTCTAGTCAATACATTAAATGAAAGATAAATAAAATGCATTTATCTCACTAAAAATATGAGCCATTAGGAAATAGGAGATGTTAGGAAATTTGACAAAGGGTGAATGTGGACATGATTTTATTATGACAGCTGAAAAAACACACATAAAATCATAAAGCTGATTATATGAAAATACTTCCTCAAAGCACAAAGAAAACATGCCTAATCCACAGCAGATAAATAAGCAAACAATTTAATTTAAAGTGTTTAATGACATTATAATCATATCTGGATGCTTTATGTCATGTGCCCACAACGGCATTATGATGTCATAGATCCCTTTCCTGTGGCTTCTTGTGTACTTCCATGTAAGCTGTGCTGAATCCTCACTATTCAGCTCAGACTCGCAGGAGGAAGCAGACTCTAGTTCCCGCAATTAAGGGAAAGTTGAGGCTAGACTTCTACGGTTGTCTCTGCTCAGATCGGTCATCCTGCAGTCCTTTGCCATGGAGCTGGCCTCACATAGAGCATCGACAAAGTCTCAGGTAACCCAACTCACTTTTGTTAAACTAGGGTAAGCTTTAGGAGTTTAGTTATGCACTCAGGGAAGATTTAGATGACAACATGGCAAAGAGGTGTCTTTTGCACAATTATACAAAATAATATTTTAAACATTTAAGTAAGCAATTTCTCTCAAAACTGTTATACATTTTTTTAAACAACACATTCACTTTCACACTTACATGTACCTGTACATTATTTTACTGCACAAAACATTTTATTTAATTTCTTGGTATTATATTGTTTATTGACATGATCACAATTACTCTAAAAGTATGCCAACTCTAAATAGATAATGGAGAGTTTTTGATAACCAAAGGTAATCATGATCTTTAAGGCTGCCACAAAATAAGTTTAGAATCGGTGTCCTCCAGGTGCGGATGAACCCCTTAAAGACCCTTGTTCCAGTCAATGCTAGTAGGAGAAAGGTGGTGGACAAGCACATAGAGCTGCTAGTTTTCTCCTGGAAGCAGCGACAGCATCAGAGGGCAATCCTGCCCGCTATTGATCACTCTGTTCATCCCACTAAAGAAACATCCAGTGGTACCTCCACTTCTGGGCCTCAAAACCAACTGACTGGTGCCTTAAACTCTTTGACTCCTTTCTATTCTGTGGTGAAGCCCACATGCGGCTTTCGCTTTTCCTGGGAAACAAACCACAGATACCACAACACTGGTATCCTTGCCAGCAACCCAGTCAAGTGGCGCACTAACATGCTATCCATATTAAAAAACAAATCAGGCTGACTTCCTGTAATGGCATCTAAGTTTGTATGGATTCATTGTTAACGAATTATGATCATATTTATTTAAATGTTGTGGTAGACTGATGCATATCTCTCCAATAATTCCAAAACAATTTACTGTGGCGTTGTATTGAACATATCCCTTTACCCTATTGCCAGTATGTGCAGCCTATCTGTGTTTAGCCTACAAGAGCAGATTATCTCAATCACTACATAATTATCAGTATTTGGTAGTTAACTGTGAGGGAATGTGATAGTAAATGGTGGCCTCGTGGGATGAACTGCAACACCAACGATTAAGTGTTCAAGCCCACCTATGAACTCCTCCCCTCAAGTGCTCACATTGCTACCCCTATAATCTCAATGTAATTCACTTTGGTCAAAGGGGTCTGCTAAAAATTCCTACCGTAAAGAAAGGTGAACAGTTGATGTAGAAGACAAAACAAGACAGGACAGGACAATTATGAGATAATGCCCATCTCACTTTTTATTTATCAAATAAATTCTTAGGACTGAAAAACCTTTCTGAATCCTCTAACACAGTGGTTCTTAACCTGGGTTCGATCGAACCCCAGGGGTTCGTTGAGTCAGTCTCAGGGGTTCGGCGGAGGTCAAAATACACACACTGTGTGTGAGTTTTTTCTGTACGAAGGGTTCGGTGAAGGGTGCGAGGGGTTTGCTGAATGCGATTATGAAACTTGCAGGGTTCAGTACCTCCAAAAAGGTTAAGAACCACTGCTCTAACACCTGCATTGAGAGTGCGCTTCACATTAGATAAACACACATCTTACATGTTTATTGGTTATATTTACTTTATGAATTGTGAGGCACACTGTGGATCATGTTACTACAGTTAGAGATACAAGGGCATGTTGTATTAATTAATTAATTCAGTCAGAGATCAATCTGAGATAAACGTATTATAGTGCAATCAAAATGTATCATCATAAATTTGATTGGACACCGTGGTATAAAATACAGTATTCCGCCCCCAGGATGGGTTCCATACATAGATAAAAAATATAAAAAATGTATGCAAGGACACCATGCATAACAACAAAATAACAATAGAAGCTGCAATGGTATATGTATTGTAGTATATGATGTAAATAGGAGTGTGAGCAATTCCTCATTATCAAGGTAAAATCGTCTCTATGCTTTTAGGATTTAAACCTTTAGACTGTGTAACAACTAATCAGAGGGAACATACTTTCTTGGATCTGTAGCCTATTGGCTTTTGTAGATTAATTTTATATTGTTAATGAAAAAGTATACAAAGGAAATACTTTTTGAAGCTAAAACGCAATATCGTGGACTTTTCTGACGCTTGGCTGGATGACATGGCTGACATCTACTGGTTGGAAGAAATACCACAAGTAAAACTATCCTTTGACAGTTACATTAATAAAAATTTGTTTTTTTTCATTTCTCATAATAGTCCATCCGGGCAATGAACGGTCGGTGTGACTCACCATGATATGTCTGCTGAGTACTTTACCGTCATGGTGATTGACAAAATTTACATCAATGTGGATGGTATGTTTTCTCATACTAACACAAATTCATAGTTAATTGGTAGGGGAGTTATCATTAGAAGGGTTTGCGCAAGGTATTCAGAATAATAAAATGCTGGTCATAACACTGACAGTGAGTATGGTCTCTAGACACACTGTTCAAAGAATTCAAGAGGAAATCAAATATGATACCTAAATGTCTCGCCCTACATGATTAATTGTTGGCAGAGATTCTGACCCTGAAATATTATGAGATTTCAGCACAGGATCACTTAAGTGACACTGGGCTGAGATATGCCATGTGATTAGGTTTGCCTACCTCTCATTTTTGCACTGTTAGTTTGACACACAACATGAATGGATATTTCTGACATTTTTAACATTGCTTGTCACCAATATAATGTTTTTAAACTATCCAAACCATATCCTAGTGAGTACAGACCGAGATTTAGAATTTACTGATATACTGTAAAATATACAAATTAGCTTAACTTTAATTTTTTGTTGTTTCTATATTGTAAAGATTTTACATCCAATTAAGAATTTTTGGTAGATTTTACAGATTTTGATTTTTAACATTGACAGGATCATAATTAATAACTGAACTAGCCCTGTTGATTTGCTGGTGATAGCTAACAGAGCTGCTGGTGGGTCTAGAAAGTCAGTGAGGAAAGCCAAATGTACTTTCTTATTGGTATGTTACTAAAATAAAACATACGTTGAAACATTTACTAAATACGTTTTTATAAACAATGTGCAAAACTACACAGTTGCACACACACAGAGAGAGGGAGAGAGGGAGAGAGAGAGAGAGAGAGAGAGAGAGAGAGAGAGAGAGAGAGAGAGAGAGAGAGAGGGACTGATAGATACACACATAAACGTAAGGTGGGGGCCGAAACTAGGACACTATATGGAACTTAATGAGAGCGACGACGGCCTCCTGGCTCGCACGCGCATTAAGGAAAACATGGTGCAAAGGTGTGCCTAACTGAAAGTATTTGACGTCACATTAATACCTGAGTTTCGGTAAAGAAACCTGAGGCCCAAGCTATATTTTTAGAGTGCTAAGGGACCTCTGTAAATATATATATATATATGTTCAAGCGGTCAACGCGAAGGATGTTGACGGATGATTTCAAATAAGTTTTTTGACAACGACATTAATCAATTTCCTGTGGATTTAGGAAAAACCCTTCTCACCTCACGATCTAGCTTGAACAATCGAACTTCCAACTTCCTGGTCAGCTAACACAGGTAACACTCTTGCTTTTTAACACAGAATTGTCGTTTTAGACAAAGTTATTGGCTAAACATGAAAAAGTAAAATAACCAGGATTTATTTTGATTCGAGAACTAGAGTATTGAAAGTGTAAAACATACATGGCCTAACCTATTATTAGAAGCCTAAGTCGATGTGTACAGCGCTTATGCAGCCTGTTTAAATCGCACAATTCTCGAGAATTTTTTTGCGTTTGTCCGTCTGAATTTAGGTTTCACAAGGCTTTCTTCTGTTCTGCAGCTCACATACACAACATTGTTAATTAAACAAGCGATACACGCTTTTGAGTAATTTGGGAATTCACCTTTTTGTCACTTGTAATTTTTCCCCTAGTAGATTTTGTTGTTATAGGAGAGTTGTTAATTTACCATTGCACTCCAGTTTGACTTTTTAAGTGCTTGCTTTGCCCAGCTGGTCAGCATGTCGGTCACTCCACGGCGTGTTCGACTCAAACCCTGGCTGGTGGCCCAGGTTGACAGTGGGCTCTACCCAGACCTGGTGTGGATTGATCGGGAGGCCAAGCGCTTCAGGATCCCATGGAAACATGCTACACGGCACACACCCCAGCATGAGGAAGAGAACACCATCTTTAAGGTGGACATTTGAACATAGTACAAAAATAAACTAGAGGAGTTTATGTGTTCGTAAGTTGATGTCATCATCGCCAGCATTAAGCCGTTGATCAGATGATCATGTTGCTTAATCACCCTTGCAGGCTTGGGCAGTGGAAACAGGAAAGTTCCAGGAGGGCGTTGATGACCCAGACCCCGCCAAGTGGAAAGCGCAGCTACGCTGTGCCCTTAACAAGAGCCGGGAGTTCAATCTCATCTACGACGGCACAAAAGAAGTTCCCATGAACCCATTGAAGATCTATGATGTCTGTGATCTCCCACCACACAGCAGTAATCCAGGTAATGTTGTATTTATTAAAATTACAGGTAATCTTAGCATTATACTGAGCATACCCCGTAAGAACAATCAGTTTGTTTGTTTTTTGTTTTTAATTTGTTTGGTACATTTCATGCAACTTCGTTTTCTTTTTATCACTCACCCTGAAGGGTCTGCAGAACCTGGTTCCTGGACCCCACACGAGGACGAGGGAGGAGAGGATGACGATGTGCCGGACACGCCAGAGTCTCTGCCTCCATATCCATCCAATGGTCAGTGCTTGTTTTTTTTTAACCACACTTCTGTCATCGCCATTTTCGACCCATTGCTATTTTTGACCCATTGCTATAGTGCATGTCAACACATTTTGAAAACCAAATCCTTGTCTAGTTTTTGTATTTGGTTGATTTCACTCTGTTATCAACCAGGTGCAAGTCCTTTGCCTCTCAACCTTCTATGGTCACCTTCGGGCTCAGAAGCATCCATACAGCCTTCCAGCTGTCCCCCTTCCGTTGAAGTGTGGCCCAAAGAGGAGCCTGTGGAAGTGTGGCCTAAAGAGGAGCCAACGGATGTCGAAATGCAGCCCTCACCTCTGGAGATGACCCCTACTCCACTACAGCCTATGATGCAGCCCCCATCAATGCCAGAGGTCATGTTTGCCTCCCCGGAAATGTGGATCAGCTCCCTTCCAAGTTAGTATACTCTCATGCCTTCACTCAGACATAATCCTGCAATAGATACTTGGATTGCATAGGGGTTTTCCCCTGTGTGTCTCCTTCTCTGTCAGTGACTGACTTGGAGGTGCAGTTCCTGTATCGAGGCAAAGAGGTGTGCCCCACCATGACCGTCAGTAACCCCCAAGGCTGCAGGCTGTTCTACGGGGACCTGGGCCCCATGGTCAACCAGGAGGAACTGTTTGGGCCGGTGAGCCTGGAGCAGCTGCGCTTCCCGACCACCGAGCACATCACCAACGAGAAGCAGCGGGTCTTCACCAACCGCCTGCTGGACGTCATGGACCGAGGCCTCATCCTGGAGATCAGCGGTCACGACATCTATGCCGTGCGCCTCTGCCAGTGCAAGGTGTACTGGTCAGGCCCGTGTGCTCCCAACCCCAACGCCCCAAATCTCATTGAGCGCCAGAGGAAGATCAAGCTATTTTGTCTGGAGTCCTTCCTCAGTGGTAATGGTTGTCTTTAAATTTTTTTGCCATTTTGTCACTGCTAAGGGGTTTGATTTATCGACAGCTGTTTATGTAATTATGTATGTAGTTTGTTGGTTTGCATCTAGAATACATTAGAAGGTTCTGTCTGTTTTTGCTGTGCAGGTGTGATCACCCATCAGCGGGGTCAGGCGTCCACCCCTCCTATGTTTGACATCAACCTGTGCTTTGGGGAGGAGTGGCCTGACGGCAGGCCAAAAGAAAGAAAGCTCATCATGGTGCAGGTAAACCGTCCATAAATTCTTAACCTTTCAGGACCTTTAATTGAAAAGGACTTGTCTTTTCACAATGTGTTGCTTTGCAGCAGCAATAGAGCATTATTTGTGTGCTGAGACCTTTCCTCCTTGCAGATCATCCCTGTAGTTGCCAGGATGATCAACGAGATGTTCTCTGGAGACTGCACTCGCTCTTTTGACAGCGGTAGTGTTCGCCTGCAGATCTCCATCCCAGACATTAAGGACAACATAGTGACCCACCTGAAGCAGCTTTACTGCCTGCTTCAGAACCACCAGGGTCAGGAAGGCTGGACTCCAGGACTGCCTCCTGGGGCAGGAATAAACTTGGTTCAGGCCCTACAGGCCCAGTGAGACTATTCGGTCCGGTTCCACTAGACCAGGTGGGAACGCACATCAGCACAAGGACACTAACCTCTCACTGGGAACCCTCTTGTAAGAGCAAGCTGTAGTCATGTAGTCAATAAGTACTTTATCTTTGTGGGAAAGAAAATATACTGTAAAGTCTTGAAGATTAAGTAAAGAAGTAGCCACTTGGAACTATAGATGAGATGGCTCATGTTGACGCAGTGTCACGTAGTAATATGGGTCAAAGTCCTGCATGTGGCAAGGAAAAGTTAATGAATTGCAAGCATAACCATGTGTCTCCACTGACGAAGGAACACAACCAGACACTACTGCTGTGGTCATTTTCCATGTGCTTGTTGTATATAAGAGCAAATCATGATACATGTTTTCCCTTATGTAATCTGTATAGCACAAAAAGAAAATAAAGGCATTAAACATTCTCTGTTGAAGAAAATATTGTTGCAGACTGATTGCTCATTGCAACCAGATGTTAACCCTGCATTTAGATCCCCATCTAGATTCCGTTGTCAATCAAACACCAAAAAGTTGGTTATTAGAACTCTCCAAGTAGAACACTTTTTTGTCTTTCTTTTTCTGTGTATACCAAATGTGTTTTTCTTGTTTTTAGTTTCCATTGCTTTTTTCTAAGGACCTTTTTGAAAGCGTTTATTTTGTGGCAGCACCTGACAGTTCAATGTTTGTTTATTTTAATGGTAGTTAACTATTGTACAATCTGTCTTCACTTTTGGGGCTGAATTGGCTTTTATGGCTAGATTGTTTCTTATCTACTATTCGGCGATTGGGTTTCATTTGTACAAATAAAAATTTACAAAACAACGATGGAAAATAATTGTTTTTATTTAAATTATTGAATGAATATTGTAACACATTTGAACCATTGCCATAGCAATCAGGAACTGACTGGCATGGACATGTTTTCTGGGGATGGCATAAAGTTGTCTGGATATGCTTCTATGGTGTGCTGCTTTTTCCTCGGGACCAGCTGGTTATCATCGAGAGGGCTAACCTTTAGGCAGAGCTCTGTCTCTGGTTGCAGGTGGAGTTCCAGCAGCGTCCTCAGCTGAGTGCAGCAGTTATTCTCTTCTTCATAGCGCTGTTTCCACATGGCTGACTCAATGTGGGCGGTCTTTAGCGCCACCTAACGGTTGGGTGAAAGGCATTTCTTTGAAATACGCATTGTGACAACGGTTGATATCTTTATTGTCTATTTATGGAACTTATGGTATGTTTTTCCTCTTTGAATTCAAATTTTATGAATATGGTGAAACAAATTAAAGCAAAACAATTGAAATTGTTCCTGTGAGTCCAGGGTGCCTTCACCTCTAATTTAGCAACTTTTTCCTCAACATGAGTCTTTAGGTTCATAACCTTTTGGAGACTCATGATAGCCTTTTCCTCAATCTCCTGCCTTTTCTGCTCTGCCTGCAACAGAAGCCTCTTGGCCTCATCCTTGGAAAGATACTGGAAAAGAGAGCATACATTACATTTGTAAGATATTGATGACACATCCATTGTTATCGTGGCCCAATGGAAAAATCATAGCTTGTCACATACTTGGCTGCTGGTCTTTAGCTGTGTCTCTAGAGAGCCAATCCTTGTCTTCATTTGGTCCACCTTACCGCAGTTCTTATTTTACAAACAGACATGTATAATGTATGTTTGCTTCTTCAACATGAGTTAAAGATTTGGTACCAAGTTACTTAACATAGCATTCTACAAGGTACTTTGTGTGAATGGATTTCCCTAATATGAGTCTATAAGGCCATGAAGTAGTAGGCATCTAAAGAGAACCAAAGTCCTACCTTCCACACAGTGTCATGAGAGAGCAGCAGGGTAGCTGCAGTGTTCTTGAGCAGAGCCAACTTCTGCTTTACTGTTTGCTCTCTCCACAGAGCCTCCTGTGTACGGGGAGAGAGAAATGCTCTAATATGTACTGGTTGTAATCATTTGTTAAATACCCTCGTCATTGTCACTCAAGTAAATACTTTGTTCAGCCCTTTACACACCCTTAAGTAGTCGGTCAGCTGAAGAACATCCTATCAGAAGTAAAATAGAAATAATGGAGACAAAGACGGTTAGTATGAATTGTACACTACACCCAATTGCAAGGAGAGTTTTAACGTTTAGGAAGCTATACTCACTGCCTCCTTTACAGTGACATATCCATTTCTGAAATGAAAAGAAAAGGAATTCATGCGATTCAGTGGTAAGCATGCTGTTATGAATCATTTGAAGTGAATATTTTTGTCTACCCTGTTTGGGACGAGGCATTCACGTGATGAAGATGTATTTTTGTCTCGCCAACCTGGTGCCGCTGAACTGAGTAGGAGACAAAAGAGGCAGCTATTTCATTGAACCTCACGGTGTAGAGATCTCCAGGTCTACAAATAATTTTATGCATTTTCATGGATGTTCATTTGTCAGACTTTGTTGGTCATCGCTAAATTCGGCACCCACTCAATGCAGGATCTTACCTTCATTTCTAGGACCAGAGTGACACCTCAGTGTACCCTTGGATAATTGTAGAACGCTTCCTGGGATTCCAGAGGGAAGATTCTGCTGCTCCAATGTGGAAAGCTCACACGCTCCATGTATTGTCGGTGACCTAACCAGTGTTGTCTTGTGAAACAGTATGCACAATTAGAGAATTATTATAAGTAATGCTTTTACACTTTGATGCATGTCACTTCCAATTTTTGTGGGAATTACATCTGCCGTGGCTCTACTGTGTGTCTCGTAACAATCTGAATATAAAAAGTCTGTTGTTTAAATATACCTTCATAGGTTTATTGACATCGGGCCAGTGGATCCCTAACTTGTCAGCAGATATAAAAGAATGTCTATTGAGTAAACCTCCTTTGTGCCTGTTTGTTCTCATTTTGACCTTGATTTCTTGATTTGATGGGTTGTCCCCCAGTGGAGCCTCCAGGACAATATGCCTCCGTCTCTGGAATTCCTCCTGTCTCTTCCTCTGCATATCAGTCTTCCACTCTGCCTCCAGCTTGTGTCCATGGTTGCGACAGGTTGTGATGTTGTTACGGTCTCTCAAGAACTCATGCTTTGTGGCCCTTTGCTCTAGCTTTTGGTCATAGCTCTCTGTCCTGAAGAGTTTTCTTTTGGGTCCTCTGTTGTCTTCCATTTTGACAGATAAAATGTAGGAATTACCTGATGTACTATGGCCCCTGAAAAAGCATGAAAAATTGTTTATCACAAACAGGATGTTGTGAGGCCATCTTGGAAAATAATATACGTTTATAGTTAAAGATATTCTACCAAATAAAATAGATTTTGACTTATATCAATGCTTCCTGTTGCCTTGTGTCTGTAAGACTGGGTGGTAATCAGTGAACAGTCTTAATGCATAAAGTATTTTCTATCAAGGGGTAAATTGCATTGTAACAAATAGCACTGAAGTGAAGTTAATTTAAGTTTCATACTTCACCGACGTCTGCGATTTGTGGCACACGCACACGATTTTGCCTATCCACCTTTATCTTGAATAAATTCACTCCGACGATGGCTGCACCAACAGCAGGAAATGAGAAACCACACTGCTTCACATTGTTGTTCCGCTATCATGACCCAACACAGCATCCTCAGTCTGTCATCATAAGGTTAAACCACCAGCCACCAGGGAACTCAAATATAACTTCAGACTAAAGTGCACTTACACTAAGCGTCAGCAGTAGACAAGGCCAATGTGCCCAGTGAAGTGCACTAAATTATATCTTTTTGAGGGAACTCCCAGAGAAATTGTTTGGTGTGTGACCTCAAATCTCATTTATTGCTCTTGGCCTGATTTACTTTATCTGTCATAACTACTTCCTCTCATTGCTCTCCCTCTCCTTATAAGAGACCTTTGCACAAAGGGGATGCACCTGGAAACTCATGGCATGCAAACAATGTTTGCCCCACCCCTGAGTAAAAACAGTATATATCTAGAGACCTTTTCTACATCAAAGGTACAGTTACGCCCAGCATGTCACACTCTACGTCATGCATAAATGTTTCACCTACATTGGACTTTGCTCATCTTTTATGAGGATCTAAAACTCCAGAGGAGTGTTTTATTCCACATTAAAACCTGTCCCGAAACATGCGTTCTGTTGGAGCTGGAAGGTTTGAGACGTAACATCTGAGACACATTTTATTGACAGACTTCTCGGGTAAGTGGCCTTCGACAAATATTATACATGAACTGGTGATACTTGAGTAATCTGATTGAATGTCTGCCAGTGTCACTGTTTAAACTAAAGTGAACTGAACTTCCTATGGTCAACACACACGAAAAGATCCCTTGAGTCTTGGTAAAATGCATTTACATCTCCTCAACAACTGTATTTTGGTTTCCTAAAATTGCAATGGTTCTAATTGAAGACGATGTGAATCAATTGCCACAAAGAAAATGTATAACTCCCTATCATTATTCAAGCTGATGTTTATGTAATGTTTACAGATTAAGTATATTAGATTGGGTGTATCATCCCAGACAATTTTTCCTCAACAGAAGCCAAAAAGTATAGATAAAACGTAGGTGTATGTGATCTCACAAGAGTATTTTCTATCACTGTATTTCACACAGCGCTGTTGTTACATACTGTTCCAACAGATAGCCTAGATCTTGTCAATGCAAAGCCTTTAAAATAATCTAAGAGGACCATAAAGATCATCTTGGCTACCATAACCCCTCCTTACGTTATGTTGCTAGGTGGACATCAATAATATTGATCACAACAAACAAGATCTTAATCTATGACTCCTAATGTTGTGGGTTTTATAAATACAATGTACAGCAGCCTATTCTTAAAACAGGCTTTATCACAGCACTGCACTGCACTGGTTTTTGTTTGTTGCTGTATACTGTCTTTGACCGTTCATGTAGGGCATTATGTAGGTCGACAGGAACCTACATGAGGGTGACTGTAAATTGTTATCAGACAGCTGACTATTACATAACACATGTTGAACAGGGCGTCTGAGGCATAGCCCATGGAAGTTTGTGCTGCCAATGCTTTACCTCACCAACTCAATGGATGTTACTTATTCACCCACAGAATCACACATTACATGAGAATCTGATGTTCAACCCCTACTGACTTATCACACATTACTCTGGCAAGAATTTGTAATCAGTTTTGCAATTATAGTAGATATTTGAGCCTTTGACCAAGGCCATGATGGAATGTCATTGTGTGTGTGTTTACTTTATCATTGGTTTGACAGGAGCGCCTAAGAGATATTTTGAAAATGTTCCGAAGTAACAGTCCGTATGGCTATGATACCAGCAGCTATGCGGAGTCAATCCAGTCCAAGTATGTACTTCCCTGGTGCGGTACCCTTTCAATGTTTCATCTTGATAGAAGCCCCACTGTATTATTATTATCATCATCATAACAAGGGAGTCATAACCATTCGATTTCACTTGGTTGTCAGTGTCTATTCCATCGATGAGCTGTCATCCCAGGCATCTGGTTTATCCAGACCCAGTGCCAAATCCATTTATAGTAAGTTACTTTTTTTTTTACAGACTCTAAAGTTATTCTGTGTTTAAACTCTTACAAGTTGTATTTAAACCTTGACAATGTGAGTCTATTGACCATACACTCATTGTTTTCAACAGTGCGAAGAAAAGAGTATGCTGAATCTATAAACTCGCTTATGGACAAATTCCAATACAGAGTGGAGGTACTGTTCTGACAATTCTTATTGTAGGCGAGGCTAATGATCCCCTGGCTTTCTGTATCCTGTGTTTGTGATCAAAACATTGTACGTCCGACAATGAATGATCAGTCCACACACTGGGTGATGTCTTCCTCACCCTTCATGTAAGCCCTCATTCCACGTCCTTTCCCCAGCACTTGTTCACCTGTGAGCTGGATGAGCGGGAGGTGCGTGATGTGAAGGACAGCGTGGAGCGGTTGAAGTTGTTGGACGGGCTGGGCCGTGTGTGGGGCCAGGATATGATGATAGAGGTGCGAGAGGGCAACCTCCTGCTGACAGACATCGAGACCAAGGTGCGTCCGGTGATTCATGAAAATGTTCCGCTCAAGTTCTTGTCATGTACCATCTTTGAGAAACTCAAAGGATTCTTTTTGTCGTGTTCCTCTCTGCAAACCCATCCATCCTCCTTTCTACTTTTTCCTGAGAAAACGACGCACATCTGCATTGCACTACGTTTTCCTTACCTATTTCCTTGTATGTATTAAACAGGCTGTATGGTCTGTCATTAACACCCCTGTCCTCCTCTCTGGGCCTCAGGAAGAACTAGAGTCCTTCTCCCTGAGCGGAATCCTGGAGCTGACAGCTGTGATGGACAGCTGTGTGTATAACTCCCTGCTAACAGTGTCTGTGAGGGACTACAGCAAGAACACCACCCGTGTTTTCATGTTTCAGTGTGAAGACCTCAGGGTGAGGGGAAGTCGCATGGCAGTATTACAAGAGGAGGACCATAGAATACCTTTGCTTTCAGTCCATAGATGTGGATACTAGATACTATGCTTGCTTCTTTTAGGCTGACTACATTAAAAAAGACCTCCAAAGAGCACTCCCACAAAAGGATTCTCGCAGGTAAATATGAACTGAGAAACAGTTATTTATAATTTTTATATTTTACTTAAATTCCAACTCACTCATATCCATTTTAGAGATAATCTGGAAGCTTGGGCTGTCCATCAGGCCATCAGAAACCCTGAACCCAGGGCTCGGAGTCCTCCGGAGGAGCCTGCAGCTCAATGGGACACACCGGATTACGGTCAGTTTACTGCACTAGATGTCTTTACTTTGTCAATATCATCAACAACAACAACAACAACAACGTATGTTGTATGTTTTGTAGATGATGATCCCCCTACACCTGTGCCAGCCATTCTCAGGGAAGAGCCCTCTCCTTTCGAAGAGCCTCTGCCACCACAGCTCCCTCCAGTGGAAGACAAGCCAGCTCCAACTCCCCGTCTGTACACAGAGGTCGATAGGAACGTGGTTAGTGGTCATCATTTAGTCCCTCAAATGACAGACCACAGCAATGCATCATGACCTAACCATAACCAATAGCAACATAATCTGATCTTTAAACAGCTTTATTAGTTATCTTAGAAGGTGCAAAGTGATAGCTCTGATGTCTGTTTTTGTTTCTAGAGAGTGTTGCTTAAATCATGTTAGAATACACTTTTGTGATTCGGGATTTTCCCTCAACCCCTGTGCAGGACATTTTGAATCACATTTTCAATGACCTTGAGATCTTTATGGGCAAAATAGCTGCATTAGAGGCAAAAAATGACAAGAAAAAGAAGAAAAAGAAGAAGAAGGACACAGGTACTTCAGAATAGCAGATAACAGAAAAACTGAATTTATGTTCATTAGACACATTCATTAACTACAAAATGTTTGCATACCTGACTCTTGAAGAAAGTTGTCTCAATGTCTGGAAGAACAATACCGACTGTTCAGTCTGAGTATATTCAGTTTATTTACATAGTTTGATGTGAATTTGCTTTAATTTCCTGCCAGATGGCATGCCTTCCGACGATGAATTTGCCATATGTCTCCAAAAAATTAAGTGTGGCTTCAATCTTCTGGTAGGTCTTAACATCAGATCAAGTCATCCTGTTATACTATAATAAATACTGAACAGTTCCGCAACACTAGTCTCTCTTATGTGTTCTTTCTGCCAGGGGGAGCTTAATGGAAACATCAATAACCCCAGTGCTCCAGACTTTGTCCATGTGCTTTTCTCCACTTTAAGATTTGTAAGTCGCCCGCCACTTTATTCATATTGGGTCTTTGCTACACTTACATTTTCATGTTTGGAACCAATTCACACCACAGCCTTTTCCCTAAGCATGCCTGGCCACTTATCTTTCCTGGTTCAGGTTGTCAATCACTGCCCTGAGGAGCTGCCTTCCACAATAGTGGCCCCCTTACTGACCCCAGAGTGTATACGTTTGCTGAGCCAAGAAGCTACCACCGAGGAGGACCAGCTCTGGCAGTCACTTGGAGATCCGTGGAACATTCCCAGGTTGGACACTGAACAAATAACTACTAACTGTAGTTTTGGGTTTCATTCCACAGGTATTTTAAATTTTAATTTTAAAATCCCTTTCTTGTGTACACTTTTATGTCTAGTACAAAATGGCCAGAGGATGATGAGGACATTCCTATTTACAATCTTGAGTTTTATGATGGTTGGCAGCCCCCTGCAGTGACTAAGGCCTCCCAAGTGAAAGACCCTGTTAGTAGGCAACAGAGTGAACAATCTTTTAACAAGGTAAGAACTTCTAACAGCCATTAGGCATCATTAGGATATTTAGGGTAGTATGATTGCCTAACAAGGTGCTTTGGCTTTCTGTAACATAAAGATTTCTGGCTTACACTGAGTATTCATCTTGATATTCTCTACAGAAACATCCACCTTGGACACCACCACCATCAAGGTATGTCATGCAGATATGTTTGAGCTGTCTAAGCTGATAAAGTACTCATTAGTAACGGCATTGCATAACAACAGCATGTTGATAGCTCATTGAATGATTTCAGGCCAGATGAGCCCGAGCCCAGTTACATGCGTGTATTGTATGACTTCACCGGAAGGAACAGCAGAGAGCTAAGCATCACTAAAGGAGACGTTGTTCAGGTGAGAAACACCAAACCAAAACCCTTTAAAATATTTACTTTCTAGCCCTCTACAAATTAGATTTTAGGTAGAAGAAAAACTCAACATTTGAATTTAACGGTCAAAATTCCGGTCTGTGGCAAACGTATGCTCTGTACGCCCACAGTTATTGGACATGTCTAAGCAGTGGTGGAAAGTGAGGAACGCTGCCGGGGAGGAGGGTTACGTACCCAACAACATCTTAGAGTCTGTGAATAAGGAGCACAAAGAGGTTAGCTGTTCCTGATTATTACACACATCTTCATCTTCTATTTCACTCCCCTTTTATATGTTCATGGGTACGGGGAAATCATATTATGCCATGACTTAGTACATGTATATATTTGTAATTTGTATGCTATTTCTATTATCTTAGCAAACCAGTGGTCCTCCCATCCTTACCAAAAGATCAAAGCCTTTGGAAGTGATGGCTTGGTTGGAGCACAGAGGTTTCAGTAAGATGTAAGGCATGCACAAGTAGTAATGGTTACGTCAATAACTGATTCATCGAAATGAGTATGCAGTTTTGGGACATTTCAATTGAGCTGTCACTTGAACCTGTCGTTCCCAGCACCGTGCGCTGCCTAGGCGTGCTGAGTGGTTCTATGCTGTTGGGGATGACGAGAGACGAGCTAAAGATAGTGTGTCCAGAAGAGGGGGGGAGAGTCTTCTTCCAGCTGCAAACCATCAAGTCGGCTTTAGCCGTAAGTGGCAACTTAGCAAACTAAGCAAATCACCCATCTTTGTTTTCACCCGATAAACAATCCTTTACACGTACAGGGACCTTTGTAATGTTATGGGGCTGTGATTATTTACAATGTGAATCATTCAGATTTGTATGCCCTTCTTTTCATAGCTTGCCAGTGAGGTGAGACCAATAGAGCCCTGATTTCAAGAAACAAGAATTGCAGATTAAACCATTGAAATGGAGAGTGGAGATCAGGAAGATAAACCATGGAATGCATAGCCTTTAATGGACAGAATGTTTTTGGCTATGCCTTTTAAAGGTGGGGTAGGTGAATTTGAAAATACAGCCCTCCTCCTACAGCTCTTCTTATCCAAACTCCTCCCAACCGACGAGCATGGGCACATGCAAGTGGTTGCTCGGCTTGACCAGAGCTAGAGGCAACCACCAGCAAGCTTACGGCAAGCTCAAAATCCAAATTGTGGCCAATGCAATCTCTGAGACTCTTTTGGACAGTTTTTGGTAATCTGTCTTCCTCTTTTTGAGTTGCTTTGTAGTGTAGGCAGTAGTTGCCAATGCTGGAATAGCAGGTTTTTTAGCAGGATAGTTCTCAATTGAATCACACTTTCATTGTTTAAAGGGATGTGAACGTATGTCTGCATTTGTAGAACAGCCAACATGAACTTCCTCTCTCTGAAATGATGTGTGATTGTTTTTCTGAAGCCTGTTAACAAAGCCATGAGGAGAACAGGAGTATAGTTTCTTTCTCAGACCACTTGAGTTACAATATGCTGCACGGTTAACATGGAATTTCGCCCAATTATGCCAAAAACGGCCTACCCTACCTTGACAGATCTCAACTTATTTAACTTGAAGAAATTAGTTAGTTAGCAATTAGTTGTAGATAATAGGCTATACATTTTGAGGCAGATGACCTTATATTTTCTTCTCTTTTTGATATTATTTTTGCAGGCATTGTATTACCTGTCTATTTTTGTTATAGAACTTATTTTCTAATAAACCCAATAATAATTCTGCTCTGAGTTATTAACTCAATGTAGTCAGTCCAACTTGCAAATATGTAAAGTACATTAGAGCAACGACAACTTTAATTTAAAACGTATATGTGGGCAAAAGGAATTTTAGTCCTTGAATTCTATAAAACTATTATTATGTCATGATAAATGTTTGTTCGAAGTCTAAAAGCTGATGAATGGATAATCATGCTTTATTGAATTAATAAGACATTACATACTGTATGAGTTTGTAAAACAATGTGAAAACCATGTAAAGTTTATATGAAATACAATAAAACAAATGCAATTACTGTGAAGTGAACACTACAAAGAGAACATTGATTGATTGAACATTGATACTAGTAATATTGTAAAATTAATAAACAGCAATGCCTCAATGACAAACTGTGAACACGGTAAAATTCAGGACTGATTTGAGTGTGTTCTTTTGGCAGTAAAAACACAGTGCAACAACAGGATCTCGGCTTCCACTACTCTCTGATGTCCTGAGAAAATACAATATTTTTTCGACTGTGCTCTTTCAATTGGGACAGGACAGCCTAGTGCAGCTGTTGAGCATAATGTAGAGAGAGAATCCCTATAATCTGTTGGAGTGCAGGCTATGCAGTGCATGCAACAGTCGGCTAGTTGTATGGAGTTCCTTTATCGATATTAAACACATTGAGTAGAATAGAATTAGAATTTGGAAACCAGTTTCTGATCGCTTTGGCATTGACACATATATTTGAATAATTAATCTTGCCATGTGAATTAAAACATTACAAAGATCTATAATGTTCAGTCAACAAATCATCTCTTCATTATCGATAATGGAAAAGCAGTATCCAATGGGGACAGTTACATTCATAAACTGAGTGAGATGTCATTTCAATTTTGGATTATAAAGCTACTCCTGCTGGCTTTTACATGAAAAATAGCTAGTCACTGTACCTAGAGGAAATTCCCAAATGTTTGAAGTCTCCCAGACACTTGGACCTGTTGTACATGAAAAAAAAAGGGTTTGAGAGGGTCTGTGTAGACAATTAAAATTCTATTAGAGCTTCCTGATTCAATTTCAACAAACAAACAGAAATAAGGCAGAGTAATAACCAAAAGTAGCCAAAAGGTTCTGAATAACAGCAATTCACAATTATCTACTACTGCACCATACGTAAGTTCAGTTCTAGGTATGTACGTATTTTAAGATTTATATAAATTTCTTATGTTTATAAGCTTTAAAAAAATACCATTTGAACATGAAAACCAACACACCCACCCTGTTTTCAGCACAAACAACTTATCAAGTTCATCCTTCCTCTGGAATGTAGTTGTTCTAAACTTCAATCTTAATTAGCAAGGGGCTCTGGACAACAGTGAACATATTCCGAAGTGATGTAGCTTAAAAGGGGATACTACACAGTGTACACTATTGATTCATGTATCTTGAAATGTACAATTTAATTACCATGAAGTCGCTGCTAGAATAGTTATGGCATCAAATATTACTGTAAACCCATCGTATTTTTACAGGTTACAGCAATATTAACCATGACAGTTCTCAGTTTAGTGTGCACAAATAACCAAACAGCAGCCCTTATGGTTGAGGACGATTCTCTAATAAAAATGTGTATACAAAAAAACAATACCATTTAAGGTATGGTAAACAGTAATGGCAATGTTAAGGGTCAAAGCAAAAACAGGTCAAAACACTGCTAAATACACCCATGCAACTGTTTAAGCTGTGTCCCAGGCCCAGCGAGGTTCAAAAGATTCCACAGAGATAGCAAGCAAATTCCAATTTCTCATAATCTATTCTCAGCCAAAGCAAGAATTACAACATAAATATTTAAAATATAACAACACTGAATTCTTAATGTTGTGTTTTTTCGATCTTCACCATCTATTACTCTCTCTCCAATCCACAAAGGGTCCATGCAGGCGTGCACAACACATGATGCATTGCTATAATGTAGAAGTGTTTCCTCTTCATTGGAGGGCCTAAATACTTCAACACCCAGCATGCAACCTGATGGGTTTGGTCCCATCGGCATTCTTCCTTATGTACATGACATCTACATGTAATAAGCTTGAAGGAAACAGTAATCCCTGCTGACGGAGACTAAAGCTACATGAGCTGGACATAGGTGGGCTAGCAGTGCCCAAAGCTAAAAATTAAAAGGCACTCTTAAAGTCTTGGGTTGGCGCACACAGTGTACTTGTCAAAAAGACAAAGAATAATTAACTACACCATTATTCTAAGGTTGAAGGGAGTGAGAACCATGCTCAAGCAGAAGTGGGTTTCCCTTAAACATTGGGAGTACTGAGGTAAAGGTACAGGGGTGCCTACCTGGGACATTCTGCATTCCTCTTTGTGCTCTATATTCCACTCTGCTTCTAGGGCTCTGTCATGTGCCCCTCCTCCACTCTGATTCACTCTCAGGTATGGTCACACGCACACACACACTGCCATATAAATCTAATCTCCTCGATTATTAAAACTAGTATTTTCTGTACATAAAAGAATACATTTTATGATAACTGAAAATAACTATTTTCGTGTTAATGGAATGTATACAGTCCACGCTTCCCTCAGCGTACTGGTGTCTGTGCTGGATTCCCAGCCTATGACATAGATAAATTCAAAACTGTTGGGGAGCTCCAAACAACTGATTTATGATCAGACCAAGCACAAGCCATATCTAAGAGCCATCAATAGTTTGACAGCACATTTCGGCAGACGCTATGGCCTCAAGCTGTACGTGAAGCCAGAGGAGCTCTGAGTAAGGCAGAGATCATTAGTTACTGTGTACTATGGCTGAGGAGTTATGTCTGTGTCACTTCTTTGTGAGGATGTTGGATGTATCTAACTTAACAAGGCGCGTGTCATATTGGATAAGCAGCTTTCAGGACGGGTTTAGTGGAGTATGAGAGGATGTGGGATCATGTTATGTGAGCGTGTATATGTGTGTCGGTGTCAATATACATTTCTAGCATACTAGAGAACAAACATGCTGAATAATCAAAGAGGGCGCGGCGGGGCCTTTCAATTTGGGCCTCAGGGCTTTGGCTTTACACGAGATCCGGGTAAGTCTGAGTTTCGAAGAGACATTCACGGAAAGAAAAACACAGCAGCTTCGTTGTGCAAGAAAGGACTACAAAGTACTGGAGCACATCCTTGCCATGGACATGCTGATTCAAATTGAATCGTTCACAGTGTGCAATAGTTTAACTAAAACAAACAGAGAGAAACAGAGGTAGACGGGAGAAGGTTGAGGAATCAAATCAAAGAGAGAAAGGGAAGCTTTGTTAAAAGGGGCTATAAATGAACTGCGGAGCAGTGCGGTTGGTCAGAGGTAGGGAGGCTTCTCCATGTCATGCTGGGGGGTCGATGGACAGGACAGCTGGCTGCTGACTCAGTTGTCGCCAGAGACAGGGGCCATAGAGAGCATGGCGTCCTCCTCGTCAATGGTGTCCAGGTCCTCGGTGCGCACTGCGTGCGTGATGAGGTTGAGCTCCTCGCACAGCGTCTCCGAGCGGTAGGCCACGCGGATGTCGGGGACGTTGGTGCGGCGGATGTCATTGCTCTCGGGGCCCTCCTTGCTGTAGTTGGGGCCCAGCCAGTAGCTCTTGGCCTGTGGGCGGGACAGACAGGCAGCCGCATGACGGTGAGTGAACAGAAACACAGCGAGGACCAACAGGGTCGGTTAGGTCAAAAAAATAGGCATACACCTCCAGCTACACAGGGGAACACGCATTTAAAAAGTCAACTAAAAAGTGAACAACGAGAAAGTCGAGGTGAAGTCATAGAGTTTTTACACCTTATGGGAGAAGCCGCTCATGAGTACGCTGTTCCGCGCCAGCTCACACATGTCACAGGAGCTCAACTTCCACACCTGGGCCGCAATGCTGTACTCCTCCATCAGGGGCTCCTGAAACCAAGCACAAACACACACACGTTCAAAAAACACACCAGGAGACACTTTACCAACCTCTGGGGGAACACATTTGAGTCGCCCACACACTCTACAGCCTTGCTGTTTCTATCTGACCTTGGTGAAGTGGAACTGCAGCGGGTCGTCGGTGGACAGGGAGACCATGAGGCCTCGGGACAGGTACTCGGGCAGCGGGTTGCGGTGGTAGCTGAGGAACAGGCTGTTGTTGCTCAGGGGTGACATGGCGATGCCAATCTGAGCCAGGTAATACAAATACTGCAGCACAGGGGCCTGGGGAGGGGCAGAGGGGGGGGGGGGGAGCACAGGGAGACACATCAGCTACTACCAGGCCACACAATATTCAAAACAGGCGGCAGTCCCCGGACTCACATTAACTACTCCTACCCCGAGGGAGGACACCTGCGATAGCGTCGGAAATTACTGTACAGGCATGCAAAGAATGTAGGAAATGCGGAGCCCTCAAACACTCGTACGCAGGGCCTGGTAGACGTGAATAAGGAGCCCTGTGCTGTGCTGACCTTCCTGAGCAGCAGCCCGTGGGAGATGTTCTCTGACAGCATGAACCCAGACACCAGGTGGTGGATGGGGCCCGCCTCTCCACAGTGAGGCCGCAGCACGAGCGTGTGGAAACCTCGCCTCCTACATGGGACAACCACAGAAGTGCTTTAATCCTGCCCCTCCCAAAAAAAGAGTATTTTACAGCGTATTCAAATGAAATGTTATACGTAAGTGGATGAATGGCTGACTTGATACATAGAGCAAAAGCAGAAAAAGATGAATATGATAGTCCCCTGTCACCTGCGCAGGTGGTTGAGCACCGTCATGTTGGCGTAGGTGTAGTAGAGATAGTAGGAGTAGGGTGGGTTGTTCTCGTCGGCCCACTTGTCTGGCAGGGGGCTGTCCATGTTGAAGATGTGGTGCTCGGGCTTGGACTCGTCGTCCACACTGTCGAAACCCACCACCTGAGGACACGCCGCCAAAACACAGTCCCTGAGACCGTCAACAGGCTGTATTCTTCCAGATTGGGGAAACCCCTTCAAAAAGTGTATGCGGTGTACGTCTGAAAGAGGGCTGTACTGACGTGCTGGAGGAAGAGGTGCAGCTCTGGGTGGCTTTGGGGGTCCAGGGTGGCCTCAAACAGGGGCATGAAGATGTTCTCCAGCATCTCCTGGAAGTTGGCCAGCTGCTTCTTGCTGAAGTACACGTCACTGCCAGAGGAGGAAAGGTAGAGTCACTCTCAGAGGACCTGGCACAGCCGGTGAACTCTGGAGGTGAGTGATCATGGCAGGGGGTTTAGTGTGTGTGTGTGTGTGTGTGTATGTGTGTGTGGTGGGGGCACTACTTACAAGAGCCGGGGCACCTGGACGAGCCAGCGGACGTTGTCTGAGTAGACCTGGTGCTTGACGGCCCACTGGGCCAGCTTGTCCCACTCGTCGCGTGAGCGGCCGTAGATGGAGAGGCGCAGCTCAGAGTTCTGGTACTTGCTCTCCTCCAGGTCGGCCATCACCTCCTAAAACAATAGGAGCGAGGGAAAGGATTCAAAATGCCGGCGCGGTGCGCTCGGTGAAGGCAACATTAGGGGACACCTCACCAACCTTGACAATGTGTCCAAAGTATTTCCCTTCAATGTGGTTGTCGGTCTTGATAAAGATCTCTCTCAGGATAGATTCGCCGATGGGGTTGTATTTAGCGTTGAACTTGTCAAAGCGATGGAATGTGTTGCGGTCCTGGGGGGGGGGGACAGAACCATGTGGTCATAATAACCATGATGAATCAACATGGCTCGTCTCTGACGTAAGGAATCTTTCGGTTTGTTACTTTACAACACACGCTAACTCTGTTGAACACTAACGCCCCCCTCCAAAGCCCAGTCTTCACCGCATGCATGTCCAGTGTGTCCACGCTCAGGTCAAAGGCGGTGAGGTTCATGCTCTCAAACACATCCATGAGGGTCTGTCCTTTGCCACGCTCCATGTGGACAATCTCCCCTGGGTACTTCTTCATGGCCCTCTTGATGAAGCGCAGCAAGTGCTTCTGGTTCATGCAAGAGGAAGCATGGATATGTGTGTCCACCTAGTGGATGAGGACAAACACTCAAAATGGTTAGGCCGCACAACATGTATCATTGTTCTGTTTGAGTTTTTGTTATAAAAATAAATCAAATAAATAATTTCTTGGAGACATCCGGGTGCCAGACGTTGGGATCTGTCTTTGTCTTTCTCTTTGTGGCCACTCACTTTGCGGATGTTGTAGAAGTCTCGGTGAGGAACCTTCTTCTGGGATGCCAACTCCTTCATCTCGTTGAGCAGAATATGCATCTGGAACTTCGAGCTCAGATACTGCAGACGCCGATAGCAGAAAGACTTCCTGCAAGCAACAAAACACGCTTGTGGTTCACAAAATCCAGGTGCCAAAAGAACCCTTCATTGATCCTATTGTAATTCGACTGATGGTGGAGAGATGCATTGGAATCCAAAGTGAGACTCACACTGGTCCGTTGATAATAAGGGCCATCATGACGTTCATGTCGGCGATGTATTCCTTCAAGTTCGGGTACGGAAGGTCAAGCTCTGTGCTTCTTCAAAAAGACAAGTATGTTTGTTGAGCATTACACAAAACTACAGAAAATACAAGAAACAAACAAAGAACACAAATGTGTATCTGCAGACAAGCGGGAAGCAGCACACTGACTTCTCCATGGGGCTCTTCTTTGTGTAGACATGGACCACCCCATGCACCATCTTGCAGCTGTATCCCATGTCAGTAGGCATATTCTTGGGGTCCTGATTCTCATAAGGGTGGGTCTTTGAAACGGGTGGATGAACAGGGGCGTCTAAAAGAAGGATGCCATTCACATTCTCGCATTATAAAGTGTTGAATACAAAGTAATAACCAGGTTAAGGGTAAAAGGATTTACATAAGATAAAGGCAAATTATTTGAATTAACATGAGTTCATTAGGAAGCTGGGGCCGTATGAAATAACTGCTTGGTTATATTGGAAGGTCATTTTTTCAGGGGATCTCACAATAGTGCGTGTCTTGTATACTACAGGCCGAAAGTATTTGCGTTTGGTGTGTGCCGCACCTGCGTCCACAGGGGTTTCTGGGATCTCCTCGTAGACGCGCAGGTCCAGTGGCGTCTCCCCGAGCTCCTGCAGAGAGCGCGCCGTGGTCTTACAGAAGCTCTGCATGGACAAGGCAATGTACTTCTCCCGGATGAACAGGGCCTTCACCACACACTTGGCCGCATCCACCAAGTCTGTGAAGGGCACCTGGGCGGAAAGACGACACGCAGAGAGGTCGGTCAAAACACAGGTCTCCCACATACTGACTCAACCTCGGCAGCTCCTATCCTCAGCACGCACCCCACACTTCTCCTCTCCAGATATTGAGACCCGCTGGTACTCCCTCTCCAGCGGGAGTGCTCTCTCCCTAAAGCCGTCGTCCACGTCATCCACGCTCAGCTGCTTCATAAACCTGAGGTACGGGGGAGGAGAGAGACAGAGTAAGAGAGAGATAACTGGGGGTTGGGCATGATGGAACTAAGATAAGTGAAACGGAAAAGTTACGTAATGAAACGCTGAGTCAAAACCGGGTACAAAGAGACTTTGAAATTGTGCAGTGTACTTAATACCCTGAGCTTTGAAAAACCTTGGCAGGTTGACAGTAAAAAGTTGTTCTTGCTATCGAGCTATAGTACAAGTACAACTAGGAAGCAAATAAATTACCTAAAGAATTCAAATATGAGGGCTGGTCTGAATGGTTAGTGTGTGACAGAGGAAACGATAGGTGATTATTGGAGCCAATTAGACCAGTGAAAGCTTGCCGCTGAGAAAGGCTCTAGAGACCTTAGCATGACATCTCAACCATGCCCCTGATGACTACAGCAACAGATTACCCTTGGACATCTTAAAAACATTCTCAGCTAGTGGAATTATGGAAATACAGAAATATGTCTGTATATTAATAACATATTAACGGATCAGGGAGTTAAAGGGGACAAAGAAGGTAATGCGTTTACCTGGCAGAACTCAACAATATTCCGGGCTGTGTACTGAGAAGCATAGTGAGACAGATATATAGAGTAATAAGTAGAAGATGGGCGAATGTTAGACCCAGGCAACAGGGAAGGGGCTGACTCACTCCAGGTCGGCGGCACTGTCGATTTTCATGAAGTCCTGCTTGGCGCGGAGCAGGATCTCGGGCTCAAGCCTGGAGCGGCGTGAAGCGGCACGTAGCAGCGTGGCGAGGCGGGACAGCATTGGTGGAGGGGGCACCAAGGGGTGGAGGCAAAGCACAAGGGCAAACAATAGCCACACGTATACAAACGGGCAAAGGGTGACCCATACAAACACACCAACATGACCGTTCATGTCAGGACACACACACACACACACACACACCCAGGGCACCAGGATGTGAATGTGAATGGTGGGACACAACAAACAGAAAAACACAGTCAGTTAGCATTGGTAGGGTATCCCATGATTGGTTACATAAGCCTGCAGTGGTTAGGTCAGATAACCATGAAAGAGATTGGCTTCGTTCAAATTGTCCCTGGTTAACCCCAGATACCCAGGGCCTTCCTCTGAAACACCAAGATGTCTGCTGCCGTCGTTGAGCACCGCTTAGCATACGGTTGTTAGTAAGTTAGCCCGCAACTGACGTCGTTGAAGCTGTGAAGCTGGGTGTGTACGAGTACCGACCTGATTTGGGTTAAGACTGTTGGTGTGTGGGTAATGAAAATATAGAGCATTTGTGTTATACGCATACGAGGAAGTGCCTCTCACTTAATGTCCTGGCTGATCTGCCTTTCAAGGCGATGGCGTCTCTCCTCCAGCTGCTCGATGGGGCTGTCCTCGGGGAACTCATAGGGGGCGCTGCGCATCTCGCTGTCCGTCAGGCTGCGTGTGAACAGCTCCTGACGCACGCATTATAAGCAACATTCAATTTCAGTACATGTACACGGTTCACCAATATAACCCTGTTGAAGTGACTGCACATCCATTCTCTTTTAGACAACCTTACTCCTTAAGACTTGCTAGTCTTTCAAGGGACAATTACAAGATATCTCTGGTCCTGTGACACACTCCTGCCACAACAATAAAGTGCAGATTGGTTCCAGATGTCCTACCTCCGCAATCTCCTTGTACTTTCCGTCCATGGATGTCCTCAGGTCAATGGGGAACTGCTTAAGAGAAACGGGCGTCCCAGGGAGCGATCGCTGGGGTTTCAGGGGCTTGGGCCCAGTTGCACCACGAAGATCTAGGGACGAAAAGACGAGGTGGAAGTCTTATCGTTTGTGGAGAAAACATGCTACAACAACCATACACTCACATACAAACCCTCCAGCTTTATTTGAACATATGAGCCCCTGTTTACATATAGGTGAACAGGTCATTGTGGATGCAAACTTGTAAGCCACTGTGTGCGATCTGGAATGACTTGTAAAAGAGAGGATGCTTGTTACGGCCGAATTGGATGAACTGCACTAGGTTTGGATTTCACATTTTCTCTATGGGTGAACATGAAGCCCTGTGAGTGCAAAACTATGCATACAGTAGAAAAGATCCACTATTAGACATCAAGGGCCTCTCAAGATTTAGAGCATTGCACTGCTTTGGAATAAGTGAGTGTGTCCAGCACGCCTAATGTGGGGAGGCACAGCCTTGCCCCTGGCATGCTCCAGACACTGAGAACCATTCAGCTGGAGGCATCATTACCAAAGATAGATTTAGTTAGCCACCAGCCACCCGCCACCATGGAGACATGGTCTGCTGGTGTGCGCAGTGTATGTGTGTGTGTGTGTGTGTGTGTGTGTGTGTGTGTGGAGATGGGGGGTCGTGGCAGCAACTTCCCCCTGAGGTACAGTGAGACAGGACAGTCAGAGGACAAAGCCCCGCTGTGACTGCTCTCTCGCGAGGGGCAGGGCGACAATGTCAACAGAGCTTCAGCATCTCTCTCTGTCTCTGTCTGTGTGTTCACGGCACACGCGCACCAGCACGTGTGTGTTTATGAGGTCATGTATAATAAGCTGCTTAGCCGAACCAAGGGCCTTTTAGATTGAAGGGACACAATTATGGAACGCACAGTTTTATTTCGGGGCAGATGAGCCATGCATATTTAAGAGGGCGTGTGGGGTTCTATCACTGTACCAAAACCTCATGGTGGCTCCCTTTATCAGCAGCCGTGTCAGTCTATCCAATGAAATAATGACTCTTGGCAAATGGCACTGGACAGTCTTCATCATCCTCATTATCTTCACAGGGGCTTCACTACACAAAGACCGATCAGCCACAGTAAACAGTCTTAGGCAGGGTCACCTGGCCTGGTCACTCTAGCCGGATACGAAGACCAGGGCCTAACCTTTTCAATGAGGCGTTATCATGAGCTCTGATAGACTTCCTTGGCCTCATACTGTAAGTTAAATATAACCTGGTTTCATAAGAAGTCAGGTGATCTCTGTCTCCTTATCTCTACGAGATTGTTCTCACTCATCCAGAAAATCAGAGTCAAGAAGCCACGGGTACACTTACTTTCAGCCTCAGCAGAAACAAACACATCTTTGACGTACTAAGCATCCTCTTAGACAAAGCATAGTAGTTTGCACAATCTGGGCAGCCTCTCCAAAGCTAATTACGTGAGAACACACGTATCTGTCATCTTGTCATAAGAGTTTTAAAAGGTATTGTAGCGTTTTACTAAATCACATATATGTGATCTAAACTGGCAAGCCTCGATTTCCATACACCCAATTTTACAAGACATTTGCCATAGAAAGAAAAATAAAGAGTTTGGCAACACTCAACCAAAACAAAACTTAACATGTCTATGACTTTAGGGACATGTCTTATGTAATAACTTCAGACTAAAATAGATGGTAGTAACCTCCTTTCTCATTCATAATATATGAAACTGCTGGCTTTCTTTCTTTTCTGTGTCTGCTTCACAGACTAAAGAGGCCATTTTGAGTTTAATAAATAGATTTAAGAATGCTTGAATGCTGGCAAAGACATTTATCAAGGACAATCTTAATATTACACAAAGAGCAGCATGTAATTGAGTAGCCTGATCAAAAATAGGCCTCTCTCGCTATGTCTTTCTGTCTCTCTCTAAAACAAACACATATAGGCCAAAACATGACACACCTGTGTGTGACAGAAGGGCCTCCCCTCCTCCCACGACCTGCTCTAAACAGATGTCTCTCATACAACTAAAGTCCCTCATCTCATAAGAGCTGGGCGACGAAACAATACACACTCTACACAATAGATATACAGTTTAATGACTACACAGCACTTTGCCTGGTTGTTTACAAAAAGAACAGCATTCATTTCAAATGGGTAGAATGTCTCAATTTAATTGTAAGAAGAAGTTGAATCAACAGCACGGAGCTGTGGGTCAGCCCTCATGGGGACCCCAGTCCCAGAGTTTCATAGCAGTGGGCTCTTTGTCCATTCTACCCATTCTATTTTCTTTCTTAATCTTCGTTTCACCTACAGTATCAATACATTTAGAAGACATGGCCTTAGCTGTGCGAATGGAAAGTAATCTAGCACAGGCTTTTCAAAATGGATGTGTGCCTGGGCTATGGCTTGGAGGGTTAGCTCAACCTTCCATGTAATTGATTCCATTTTACAAACCAGCATTGCTGTTGAGTGTCTGACAATTAGTCTTTGCCATCTGCTGCCTGCTATTCTTTCTGCTTGGGAAGACAAAGATAAATGCTGGCGGTATCAGCAATATACTCTCCCTTGAAGATATTATGGGAAGGTGGGGTGGGGGTTCAGAGGCATGCGCTGAATTGAGGGGCTCTGTCCCTCCCTGTAAGTATGACTTTGAAGTCTTGCTGGAACCTCAAACCGCACGATCAAAGGAACCTATACATATACAAACACCAAGCCCAACAACAGCTACCATAAGAGAAAGCATTTGTTGTGAACACACAACAGCACTCCATCATCCCCAGTATAGCCTCCACCTAATCCCCTCCGCCTCTCCAGCACAGATGCCTCTTAATCCAGCTCCCCCAACTCTATTTAGCCCTGTGACATCACAGTGGAAGAAAACACCACTTCGCGCCACTGGTCCACTACAGCCAAGCAGTAACCTATCGAAAATAACCTCATGGCAAACAGGAAACAGAGGTCGCAGGGATCGAGCAGCCTCTAGTCTTAAGAAGTTGTAAATGAGACAGAACACGCAACATCAAACAACAGACACGTCAGTGTTCATGCAACAATGGAGCAAGCTAATTGTCATGCGAGAAATATAATAAATTATAATAAGCCTACATATACTTATTTTGTAATCATATCACAAAAAGTAAGGAAATATCCTCTTCAAATCAAATACAACTAGTTATGCGATAAGCACAAAGATTAATCTATTCACAGTTTACTTGACAAACAGAATGAGGGTGAAATCATTGATGTACAAGCAGCCAAGTGCTATGACAACTGAGCAATGACGTTAAGTGTGTAACCAATAGTAACTATTTGTCATTGGCTATAGAAGGCAAATACATACAGTATCTTGTCTCAGTCTACTCTCAGTAGGCAATTCTTTGCACTAGCAGCCAGGGGTTTTTGTTACCATGCAAATCCTGCTCCTTTGAAAAGTGTTTTGTTGCATAGTGCAACTTGGCTTACCTGCATTCAGCAATGCCAGGGGAATGTACTTTCATCTTAAAGCGTCTGCATGTCTATCTGTCTCTCTGTCCAACTTGGACACACATCTTGAGCAATGAATGACACAGCAGTCCATCTCAGTTCCCCCTCATCATCATCTGCCTAAGCCCTGACTTTGCACCACACCACCCGCACCCACCCTCCCACTGCCCCTCCTGGCTCCATTGAATTGTGCACAAGCCACTTCTGGAGCTGGGAGAGAGCTTTCTCAGCAACTGAGTGACAGGTGACATCATCGTTGGAGGTGGCATAAATGCAATGACAGGAGAAGAACAGTGGAAGGGCAACGCAGTGTGTGACTCTAGAGTTGATGTGTTGCGTTTCTATATTCCAGTTATGTACCACAGCTGTAATGTGTTTGTCTAAGAAAGCATCTGTTGTTGCACAGATGACAAAATGAGGCATAATTCCCAAACAGGGACACAGACAAATCCATCAAACTATTGTGAGGTGCTCAAACATTGTCTTAAAAGATTCTGTAGCAACCAATGGAGAGAATTACCTTAATATCGGTCATCCACTCAGCATTTTGAGTAGGCACAAAGTGGCTTTATCCCTACAATTGTAATTGCAATGTTTAATGCATGTTTAGCTAATGCTATTTTCATCAAATAATGAAAAGTATAGGGTAAAAAAAAAAAAAAAGTTTTTTTAATAAAAACATTATATAATACCAAGTTTGTAAATGTAGTATTTGTTCAAAGAATCTCACGGTTAGAAAGTGTCTCGGGTTCAGGTGACATATTTGATTTTACCATGCCACACATTCTTTCAAATGAATGTAAGCGCAAATAAACCGCAGCAGTAAAAAAGAGACTCAAGTTATCATGACTGTGGCAAATAAAATTACCAAATAGGCTGTAGTTATAAGTTATTGCCCTTCTGCCATGTTCAAATATCATACATGACAGAGAGGCTGTTAGCGTCTACAGGCCTTGTTTAGCTTTTGGCGGCCAGAATCATCACACTACAGTGTTTGGAGGGTAGAAAAATCCACAAAGGCAAGATATTGGACTGCTTACCACATAAAACCAAAAGCATTTGTAAAACAAAAAGCAAGTTACACGGACTGACAAAAGTTGGGTCAACTTTCATAGGTACACTGATAAACAGGATGGACCACTAAAACCCCACTACTCCAGTGTTAGCTGTCATCAAGCTCTCATCAGTCCATATGGACAAAGAGGGGGGACATGCTGCCCAGCATCAGGACGTCCTAGATCCATCATTTCAATCAAGTGGTGTAATCCTTTGAGAGTCCCACTATTGCTCCAGTAACAAATCTCTTCCCCTCTCCCCTCAGACACACTGCAGTACACTTATGCTGTGCCTGGTGCTAGTGAGAGTGGCAACATTCTGGGCCGCCAGAGCTGTGACGCAGCCCTCCCTCCATCCTTCTCTTTTGCTTGCCCCAACGAACAAACCCTTATTCTTCTCCAGTCATGCTTCGGTTAAACTCACTGACATGCTCATAAAAATTTTGGAGTATCTCGTTCTATGGGCCAGGGGCATCTTGCTGCATTGTTGTGTAAGTCACAGATAATTACATTTCTACATATGTTCTAACTGTACTTGTCATTAAAATCGATAAAAAACAACACAACCTAATTCCCTTAGATGACAACATTGGATATTCATATGTATAGCCTCGTTCTCCCTAGGTTTGAAGTGCAACTCACGGTACCTCTCTCTTGCTGTCCTGTCCTGTTCTGTTCTCACGGCTGCACAAGTCTCTTGATGGCTCCAGTGGGATGCTGGGACGTGCTACCCGAAATGGGATTTCTGCTTCTGCTGCTCCCTCCCCCACTACCACAGGGGAAGGATGGATGGACAGAGAGAACGAGACAGAAGAGAGAGGCCGGGGTACTCCGTGTGTCTCTATTTCTGTTATTCTGATCATTTGTTCTCTCTCTTTCTCTAGTGATATTTCAATGCCGTTTTCCCCAAGGTTCCCTCTCCCTACCTCTATATGAATGCTGCTTCCTGGATGGGGGCCGGTATTCTGTACACAAACAGCGCAGGCTACAGGCTCCAGGGTTTAAGTACTTAGACACCGAACTGGAACATACCACGTGGCATGGCAAAAAAGGGGTGGGCTGAACCACATCGTGCTGTATTGCGCAGCAGAATGGAGGAGCCCCGGTCTCTTAAGCCACTCCCTCTCTCTTCTTGGTTCTTCGCCCCCTCCTCATGAGAGATTTACTGCGCATGATGTGTGCAAGTGTGTGTGTGTGTGTGTGTGTGTGTGTGTGTGTGTGTGTGTGTGTGTGTGTGTGTGTGTGTGTGACATAGTCTAAAAGGATCCTAAAGGATTCTGCATTGTGGTTGTCTGAAGATTCTGCTGGTTTGATTTCTGTGAACAAATGTGTAGCCCGTAAAATACACATTACATAAGGCCAAATGTTGCAGTCTGCCTGAGGGAGGTGGATCGAAGGTGCTTCCTTCCTCCTTCACATGACATGCTTTTAAAGGCACACAGTGGCTGTTTTGTCAGTCAGCCTCGGTTATCACTGTTAACAATATCATTCCACTCTGAGTGAAAAATACAGGGAGAGACACAAAGAACTTAACAAAATCAAGACATAGTCAGAGACTTGTACTCTGGATAGACACCACATATTCTTCTCCAACCAATCAAGAGAAACAAATCACCACAGCGGTATACTGTAAGTATATTTAGAATAAGCAAGACAAGTAATTACACTGGTCTCAGGGTAACCATCAGTAGAACTAGCCCGAATGAAAGCATTTGATCAACTTTTAAAAGCTCAGCTTCTCATCTTTTAAGGATCTTAATAACTTAAAGCCTTAATGCACTCCATTTTATGCCTATTCTTCTTCAGCTGAAAAAAATGGTAGGGATTTTGTTGTTATATTGTCAAGTTTCTCTCATTAAATATTATGTGAGATCATGTCTTTAAATCGGAAATAAAATAGTCTTAAACAAAGAGAGTGAAGAGTTGGATAAGAGGTTCTTTTAAAAAAGTAAAATTAACATCAATCCCAAAGTCTCTATGGATTTTTTATTGAAATAAGTCTCTAATATGTGACCAATGGTGACCTAGATACTTGGATGATACTTCTAGATGCCCACTGCGTATTGCCAACCCGGCCCAGTCTTTTCCAGGATAAACCTCCCACTGGGAGGCCTAGGCAACCCCCCTCCTTCTCTTTCTTGAAAGCGGCAAAGCTTTCCCCGCAGTCTAGTTGAACTTCTGCCTGAAGATGGAACCTACACATCCAGCACACATCTGAACACCGAACAGAACACTGAACAGAATATCTTTGAATATGGCATACCACACAACACAGTATTTAACTATATGCACAGTAGATGACCCTAAAAGAAAATACTACAATAAAATACGTTTTTAACACATGTAATCCACAATGGTTGAAGGGAGTGAAAGAAAAAGAGGGAACTGTAAGGAATAAAAAAAGCTGAAATGAGAAGCACCTTCACACAGATGTCATGGGAAGGGTGGAGCAAAGTAAAAAGGAACAGAGCTTGACAGAAAAGAAGAAGAAGAATAAGAAGAAGGAAATCAGCCAGCCTAGGCTAGGCCTATGTTTTTCAATCCTTGCCAATGATTGGCTAATAAAGATGGGTTCCAATGAGAGGCAATAAGAAGGGGTTTTACTGAATAAATTCGAATCAGTATTCTGTCCACAGGGTCTAGCTGTCATGTCACAAGACAGTGAGACCTGTGTTGATTTTAATTGGAAGTATTTTCAACACCCAACGAAATTGTTCTGTATATCGAAGCCAGCTTTGGCTCCATTGCTGGCTTTGATACCTGCTGAACTGTTAACCAAGACTATATAAATACAAAGTTTTGGGGATATTCTTTATTACAAGCACAGTAAAGCTCAACTACTTTACCACAATAAAGAGTATGGTCAAAAACACTGGCTATTTTTCTTAAAGGAAAACAAAAGAGTTTTTAAAGAGTGGACAAACTTGGATTTTGACTCCACCAACACCCTAACAACTATTACTTCACAACCACTGAGACTACGGCCAGAAATATCAAACTAATTAGATTTAGCAGCTGTCCATTAAAATGATCAATATTCCCATACTTTAAGCACCAATTATAGTCTGTTGGCTCACACCAAGACAAGCAGTGATCAATTGCAAAATAACCTCAGTTGTTGGAGCTCTTGGTGTGTCCAAACTATACAGTCAGCTTTTCCCAAAGATCAAGAGCTCTGTCGTCAACTTTAGTTGTTAGGCCATGCATCAGCGTTCAATGGATACTTGGGATTGAAGTGGTTTAGGTATTGTATTAAGATAGTCTACAAACTCTGTTCCCAACTGAATATTATCATCCAGCAAAATACTCCCTATCGCTATGAGAGTCCATCATAGTCAAGGTTCTCAAAACAACAACCGAGCCCTACCTCTTGCGTAATTTTCTCACTGCACAAACTATTTCACAGCCAGGCACAGGCTCCTTGCATGTTCCCCCCCTGATCACAGCACTCACCAGCCTCTCTGCAATTTTCAGATAAAGTGAGAGCTTTACTGATATGCAAAGAGCCAAGCCAGTGTCACTTGTTCTTTACACATGCTATAACAACCCCTTACACCATATGGCACCCAAATGTGTTCGCATCCCGTTCCAAAGAGCGATGGGTGCCTTCTGGGAGAAATATTGTCTCAAGAGAATAAACAGGGTAGACCTTTATCTTGTCACATATAACACATATCCCAACAGGCTTTTTAAATAAGTGTTTGTGGGTTGCCTCTTTGGTCAGATTAGAACGTCTGGTGATAGTGTAGAGAAGCAAATCCCCAAACACACAATGGATGAACATGTGATCTTTCACAAAATTATCAAGGCCGTGAAACCTTGGTTGCTATTTCTTTAAGTTTTAAGTTGGAAGACGTAAAATGTACTTGATTTTACAAAACTTGAAGCACTAAGCATAAATAGTAATTTAACTTAATATGGTTGCTTTTTACGATATTATCTACAAGACTAATCTAATATGCGGTCCTATTGTCTTCCCAGGAATGTTCAGCTTACTTAGTGGGCCATGTGAAGACCAGTGAATGACCAGATATACTCTCTTTGATATCCATGTGTTACTGCTTTCTTGTGTGTGTGTGTGTGTGTGTGTGTGTGTGTGTGTGTGTCTGTGTGTAAGAGATTTGATGAGTAAAAAGAGAAAGTGAGGAATGAAGGAAAGAATTAGTGAGTAAGCCTGGACCCCATAGTATCAGTAACCATGGCGGACAGCCCCTGACAATTTGGCTAAGCTTATTCTGGACAGAGGGGAAAGCGACGATGCTTGTGGACAAACCGACAAATCAGCTGACACAGATTTAACAGCACTCAAATAAATAGGATTAGGGGTAAATTGATCCTCATTAAGAGCAATGGTGCAGTACACCCCCAGCTCAGACATACAGCAGAGCACCATGCTTAACTGTACAATGATCAAGAAATACATCCTGTTGTAAACACAATACTACTCATATATATGTCCGTTAGTCTGCCTATCAACTTAAGAGGATAAACAGTGGCCAATGCCCTGCGTGTGTGCATGTTCTACCGACTATCTGGTTACTCCCAGCAACAACCACCCCACCTGCTACACTGATAGTAACAAGGGCTTGGTCCTAGTTCACCAAAAGCATTTTTCCAGTTATAACCGGCAGGCCTTCCGTTTAACCTGCAGCATCACTGGTCTATATTTAGTCATATAGAGCCCTGGAATTTTCCATCTAAACACAGGCAAGCTGGTCCTCATTCATGTCTGACTGCTGAAAGACTAAAGGTTTAAAAGGCCACTTGATGGTTTGAGATTACACAACGATTTGACTTGTCAAGGACTCTCTCTAGTGTTGAAATGAGAGAGCTACAGGCTTCTGACAGCACATTAGGAAACATTTACAACAAAATTGAATTGAAAGATTTTAGGTCTTAGACCTACCTTTTCTGTTGTCAAAGGTCCCCAACACTTGTCTCTCTTACTCGTGTTTGCCAGTACACTATCTCTAAACTTGAGAATAAAACATGTTTTATGTCATAAGCAGTCTCTCATACAGTGAAACGCATGTGAAGAGCATGGAGAGTGTGTAGATGACACAGATGGGTTATATACCCGTGTGGAGTGTTCCTTGCGTTTCATTATCGAGATAAGGGAGACGGGCCCATTCTACAATATACAGTACGGGTTAAAGTCCATAGGTTAACTTTGATAAACAACCCCATAGTACAGTAGGCTGTCTTAGTACACAGTAGCTAATCATAGCCCAGGATACACGTCTTTAAACAGCGGTTCCACAGAAGGGACTTTACTACAGTCTGTCGCAATAGTCAGATCAGGATTTCACAGTGGGGCCAAACCACTTAACATTCACTCATTCCAATAACAGATGCACAGGCTCTACTATATCGCTACAGCATTGTTTGTAATGGGATTTGATGACCGCCCATACACTACAAGGTACTCATTAAAAATATTAATATATGTAAAAAAAAAAAGAAAAATCAGTTACTAAAGCTAGAAATTCAGATTTTTTTATCATTCATCGCTTATTCTCAACATGTATGACTGCAGTCAAATACGCATAAGTGAATGAACTGCCATTTTTTTTTATTCCTTAACAAAGTAAAGTTACCAAGACGCACTGATTGCATGAGCATTAGTAAACACTCCAGTAAATGGTTGTGTAGTACCCTTCAAAATCTAAACTTTGTACCTTTAAAGTTCGTCATATTGCATAAAGCCAGTATAAAGATTGACCTAGGACGAAGGTTTATAAACCCTGAACAAATTCCTACCATATATCCAATAAACAAATTGGATTAATACAGATTCAATCTAATAAAGGTATTTGATGAAGATCACTCATGTAATGGCCATTAATTTAGAATATAATACTGTTATACGCATACCTCACGTCAATGCTACACTTATTTATTTATAACCATGCAGCCATTATTTAATTTTACTTCCATTACAGTTAAAAAACATAATTCATACAATATGTCACTAGTGAAATTCCAAATAGGAACAAAAATAAACAGAATGTGTTGAAAGAGGAATGTGATTCTGATTCCCAAAATACCATTTACCCCAATCAGCAATCGTATCTTTTTGGATATCACAATATAGTAATTGTGTGCCTTCTTCAGTGTGACATAAAATTTGCCTTTAAAAACACAAATGAGAGGAGTCTTAAAGAGAGTGCCTTTAGATGGCATCAGGTTTTTTTAACTGAGTGCAGATGGCTCAGCCAAGCGCCTAATTGAGGGGTCTTAAATTACCGCACTGGAGAAGAGGGCTCTAAGTTATTTATTACTGCAGCAGAGAAAGGTTGCTTGGGCTCACACAGTGCACCCTGTGTCTGTATGACTGACTGCCTCTGGGCTGCTACATCACTATAGCCGCCACCATCACCCAGTATGAGTGATGCAAAGGAACTATCTGAAATACGAACTGTACCAAGCAACCGACGTCCACATGGCAGTTCAGGTCGCTTGGTTGTATTGCTAGGCCTTTAAGGCCGTATATATCTAATTATAATACTTTGTCTTTACCTTATATGTGCATCATAAGATGTGTGTGATCAAACTGATGTGACTGAGAATGTATTGTGTGGAATTTTGTTGAATTACAAAGATGCACCTTAGTGCAAAAGTCAAGGGAGTATCACTGACTGATGAGAAGTTCCATCACATACATCTGATACTAAAATTACCTGGCCAGAGAAGAAAGTAGGAAACTGGAGCTGAACACAACATCCTCACTACAGAAAACAGTCAGCACATACAGAAAGAATGTTTTTTAGGAGTCTTGTTACTGCTCAATTGAACGACAAGGGTATAGAGGTTCATGGACACAAAGCAAAAATAATTCTGAAACTGCAAAGAAAAAAAAGAAGGATTGTGGTCACACTTTGCCAGCTGTCCAGATACAGGACATTGGATGCATTCAACAAACAGCCGCAAAGTGTGAAATATGGATGGAGTTTGAAGCCGAAACCTTGCATTTAAATCTAAGACAAGTAATTGGTATTATTATTATTATTATGGTAATGTTTGGAAAAGCCCCATTACAAAAAGGCTACTCTAGTAATCAAAGACCTTATATCATATGACATGCTGCCTCTATTCGTAGCCCTATCGATGCCTCTCTGGGCATACACAGTCGTTTTGTTACCTATTGCTTGCTATATCCTAGTCCCCACAGCAAAGAAAATGCTGCTTGGGCAGACAGTTGGCGAGGCCGCTCAGCAAAGTGATGGTATGCGATAATGGGATCCGACGATGTGAAAAAAGCCAGTAGGTGAGTAATGGAGGGGCCTAAGTCAGCTAGGAGTCAATTCTCAGTGACAACTATTCCAGCCAGAGAAAAGAAACACGGATTTGTCTGCCATTATCCAATATGCCCATCATATTGACTCAGCCGAAGTGATCCATCAAATCCATAAAATAACACAGCATTTGAAAGATTCAGCAAATTTTGCAAATGAAAAAAAAAGATTACGCTAGACTAATTGCATTACTAATTTGTCACAGTTCACCTAACGTAAAAAGCAGGAAAAACTATAATAAATAAAAAGGGACCATGAAGTGAAAGTGGTCCCTAAACATAATAACATCAACATTTTTATCTTCACCTGTTTTTTTTTCTGTTTAAAGGCACTGCTTAAAATGCTATCCAGAAACCAGATCTGCACCCACGTTACTATATTAACCCCCAGTGACGGCCCGCAAACAGCCCCACAACAGCCATGAGCCCCCGCAATCTTCACTCACCGGGACTCGTGGTGCTCTGCAAGCTCCCCCTTTTGTGGAGCGGGGACTTGGGTTTGGGCTTTCCGTGCCCCTCGTTGTTAGACGACGATGACATCTTCTTGCTTTTGTCGCTGTTGGAACACAGCGTGTCAGAGCAGTGGAAGAGCCGACAGAGACAGAGAGGAGTGGCTCTGATGCTGAGGAGATAAGTATTGCCCCCAGGTAACAGCAACCATGCTGGGCATGTGGAGGTCCCTCTGCAAAGCTGGCTCCTCCCCCGCATCATCAGCAGGTCAGAAACCCATGTGGGGGTGGGACCAACTGCAGACCAAGGCTTCCCCTTCATACACTGAAGCCCATCATCCTCGGTTGCCCCAGCAACCAGACAAAGAGCTCCCTAGCATCAATGTGTAGATATGCAGTGGTGGAAGCCTATATACACAGCCCATAATCAGCACCAAACATTAGTGCCACAAGACCAGTAGAATAACTACTCTACCTAGGCATCAGATGAGTATAAGACAACCAGATTCATCACCAAAAAGATAGGAAATGGTTACTTAAGGTGTCCTATAGCAAGAGTAGAAATGTAAGGCAAGATATGGAAGAAAACCAAATATAAACTACCCACCAGAGCATGTTACCCCATGACATGTTGGAATAAATAAAGAGTGATAACACAGATTGATTGAAAGATTTAAATCTGGAAACGTTCTCTCAATATCCTCCTAAATCAACAGTGCCCAATGATTTTAGATTATGCTTAATGGCATTCAGCCCTTAAAAAATTTTAACGAGGATGATCTTTATTTTTACAAATAAACAGGCTATAAAAACTCCCTAAAAGTATAGTTCAATCAGTTTCAAACATGAAATATATTTAACATTACATGTCCACTGGCAGCCTCTGCCCTTGATACCCGAATGAGACCAGAGGGATCTTGCAAGGCCAGATTGTTTTTTCAAAGAGTGAATTTTTAGGATGAAACAGTAGTCAACTACTGAAGTATTTATGCAGTATGCAGTTAAATGTGAGGCTTGGCCACTTACTTGCTGTTACTTTCTAGCGTTAGATAATTTGTTCTAAAGTTGGCAGTGAAGTAAAGTAAAGATCCCCATCTAGTGGTATTAAGGTGACAATGACAGTTTTACCTAGGCTCAGGTATGTGGGCCTCATTTACGTTGCAGTGTTCATAACAGAGTAATTGGCAAACCACGTTGGGTAGACCAACCAGTGGAGGCATGCTTCGTTTTTACTACACAGGCAAGTCAAACCAAGCATGGTGGAAAATAAACTTGCAACTATAAATAATAAATATAAAGCATATTTAAGTTCAGTGAAAAACATGCTATTGCAAGCAGTTTGCAACATTTCATTGACCTTCATAGTTCATTTGAAGGACGATTTCACGTACAGAGGTTGCACACTCTCCAGTCTAAATATCTGTTTTTATTATCTCAACTCAAAGTCCTTGAATAAATAATATTGAACATCTGACTAACAGCCAAAAATGTTTGTCATCCTGGGAAAAACATGGGAAACAATTCACAATGAATGTAAGGAAGTCTTTGGGAGAAAGGTACACTTCTAATCAGACTTTGGCCCAATTGGAATTCATTGTCCTGAAAAAGATGTCCTGAAATGGACCTGAGAGCAAGAAAGCCTGAATAAACATGACAGTATGTGTGATAACATGACCACACAAACAGACCCCATGAAAACATGATTTTACTTTTATCCAGTACGCTGTCTCTAACCACAGCGCATGACAAAACCAATTGACATGACAATCCAAATGATCCCATTGACATCTAACCAAACAATATAGCCTACTAAGCATCACAGTTTAGCATTTCATGCCATCGTTGATGCTGCTTTTGCATGTGGACAGTCAAAACGTTTTATCCCAGGTTGAAGCAAATTAGCCTTAACCTTCACACGAACAGTGCTGTGCAAGCACAATAGTTATAGTCGCGGTACACACAGCATGGGTCGAAGTAAGGTATCCATGAAGCTCAAACACATCCCAGTCCAACAGTTGCTTTTAAATCTACACCGTCACCGTAACAGGTCTCAAGTAGTATGACAGTGTCCTATACTGTAATAAACATTAAACTGAATTTAAATCCAAAGAAGTTGATATTGATGGTGGTTGAACCTTGTACACATCTGGGCAGATAGATATAGCCGTGTTAGTTTTCCCCATCTTTCACATAAGTAGGTTATGTGATATCTCATTGCATGTTTTAGCAAATGTTAAGGAAAAGGAAAGCATGTACGTAATGAAAACATACTGCTCACGTAACTTGCTGCATCTGCTGCTGCATTCACTTACCACCTGACATTGTTGGACCCTCTTTGCTGCGAAACGCGTAGATAGATGACAGAAGCTAGCTTAGGCTAGTGTAGATGGCTTTTGTTGTTTGGTTGATGCGCTGTAAGTTAAAAATTATAACGTTTCATTCAATTTGTTTTATTTCAATAACCCACGAAGGGTAATCGTTTGTGCACTCTGCCGTTATTAAACACCGAAGTTACGCCAAATTGAATAGCTAATTTAGATAAACTACGTAATGTAATTGACTGGCTTGCTAACTATATTGATCGATACCTCCCTTATCTGTTATTAGGAAAATAGTTGGCTCATATTTTAACTGTCCAGATGACGTAGTGTTTTTAGCTAGCTAAGCTAGTAACATCAATATAAAGTCGTGACAGTAATCAATACTAGCCTACTGCTAAAGGGAACTAGCTGGTAAATTATTTGCAAAGTTTAGTCATTAATAAAACTTTTTTTCGCGATGTGTTTTTGCGGTACAAGTGAAGACTTTTCTTTAGTCTACTTTACAAATAATTTTAACACACACACACACAAACGTTTTAAACCAACAGCAAGATAAGTTAGCTGTCACCAATGCTTAACTGTCACCTTTCAAATGTGCTGTTTAGTATTATTATCAAGTCTCATCTGTTTTGAAAATATATGGAAAAGATCAAATAAAATGTATTTAAAAGTGGCCAGTAATTACTACGTAATGCTTGCGCATATCATTAGAGGTCCAAGCTGGGAATCATAAGCAGATGTTAAACATCTTTGCCATTGGATGTTTTCATGTCCGCCCACAGGATTGTCCGCCATTTTGAAGTTTATGAGGAACGTGCCGCGTTCCAATTTCAGTTCAACATGTCCTCGTTGATTTCCCGTCGGCACTTGCCCTCGGGGGATCCCCGCAGCTAATAAAGTGTCGTTCCATTCGTCTATAAACCTGTAGTCTACTTTGTTCGACCCTGAAGGGCCGAGGGAGCAAGTGGAAAACGGTGGTCACTCCAGAGGTATATATCACCCACAATGCAAGAGAATACATCAGTGGTTAGGTGGCAGTAAAGTACGTAAAACTCCAGTTGCTCACCACCAAAAGAGAACATTAATAAATAGAAGAAGGTATCATAAACCTTGCAATAAAGGTTAGGATTATCATTATAAGTACCAAAAAACAGAAAAAAGCATCAATTCGTATTCCAAACTGACACAGCTGATTAGACAATGCTCATTGAAACTAGTATGCAGGTATTTCTGATTTGTAAGCACCACTAATGGGCCAAGCCCACATCTGGCAGCTGATCTATCACAGTTTGCCCTCATATCAAGGGTTGCTGTTAAGTGAATGAGAAGTGGAACTATAATTGAAATACAACTCTAGTATCAGACCATTTGTAGGATTTCCACAAAACCCCACAAGTAGCATCTGCGAATAGTCCATCCATTTTCAGAAACACTTATCCTATGCAGGGTCACGGGGGGACTGGAGCCTATCCCAACCGACTTTGGGCGAGAGGCGGGGCACACCCTGGACAGATCGCCAGTCCATCGCAGGGCTAACACATAGACATACAGCTCACACACACACATTCACACCTATGGACAATTTAGAGTCACCAATGAACCTACATGTTTTTGGGCTGTGGGAGGAAAACTACGCTAACACGGGGAGGACATGCAAACTCCACACAGAAAGGCCCTCAGGTGGGGATCGAACTCAGGACCTTTTTACTGTGAGGCAACAGTGCTAACCACTGCGCCACCGTGCCGCCCCCTTTATGCCACTATATTATAAGTATTTTTGTGCTTTGGGAGAAACAAATTAGCTGCCTGCACTTTGCACTAATTTTGTTGCCTGTTGTTTTTGCATAATTGTATTCAAAATTTTAGTGGTAGTGTGATGGCTCCGTAGTTAACACTGTTGCCTCAAAGTCCTGCGTTCAAAACCCAGATTGACCCAAAGTTTTTTTATCTGGATGGCATATCACTTTAAATGCTTGTTATTCCAGAATGCAGACAGATTTTTCAATTCAACTTGGTGTGTAGCGCGAGTCAGGACCGTAATGGGACCAAAATTCGGTTCTGGCATTTAATTTTTTGACCAGCCCACCACCCAAAAAAGATTGGCATATATATATCTTCACATTTTATTGTTGCACATCTAGAAAAAGTAATTAAATGCAAATTATTCTTTAATAATTCTTGACATTATATTCATCAAGAACAGATCACCCTAAAACAGTCAAACATTTAACGGCCCCTTCTAGCATTTGCCCAAACTGCTCAATGGCCAGTCTGGGCTTGGCGTGAATGTAATGTTGTGGGGACTTTTCTGTTGTATGGGGCCCTGGCAGCCTGAATATAATGGGCGCCATTCCGTCGTTCTAGGGCCAGGTGTGGATGTATGCTCTCGTTGGAGCGTGAATGTAACGTTGGGGCTGTTCTGGGGCCTGGCTTGAATGTAATTTTGTGGGGGCCGATTTGTTGTACTGGGGCCTTGCAGCCTGGCATGAATGTAATGTTTTGCACCCTGGTTGCCTGGCTTCCACTCTGTTGTAGGTGCTGATCGTGTACCCTAAATCATCTGATGAGAAAGAGCACTAATGAAAGGATTTGAATAGCATTCAAGTCATTAGGTTGCCTTGCTGTCAAACTGTCCTCTCCCCACCTCTCAACCCCTTCCCACCAGTGCCCTCTCACAGCAAGTAGCCATCTGCTGGCCTAAGCTTCGCCCGAGATTTAACAGGCCTCTGTATAATCTTGTCAACAGATCAGTGGCACCAAGTCAATCCTAGGATGCAGCAGGAAGGACAGAGTCAGGCTTGAAGGGTCAGATTTAGAAAAGACCTATGAGACTGATGGATACCCAGATTAACCTTATTTGTTTCTCTAGAAAGTGTTTGAAGCAAGACATCACTTACTCATCCTATTGCCCACTTATTTTTTTATGAAACCAATCAAGCTTTTTCCTTATTTGTGAAAATGCTAACATTTCAATCCTTATGAAGATGTAGCCTAGCTGATCCCATTCAGCCCTTTCTTCGCCAGTTTTGGCACCTTTACAATCTCAAATAAGGATGCATGGAATACAAGGCCAACATTACTGGTTTATTAAATAAACGGACTTTTAAATAATATAAGAAGTGTCTAAAACACATTTAAAACTTTATTTAAAAAGAAAATTATGATCATCATTTTTGCATTAGGCAGATTGCTAAATTTGCTCCCAAGGTTCAGTACAAAATGACAGTAAGAAGAATAGACCAGGTAAAACAAAAATAGTCAACTGGAAAATTTTCAAGAACTTTACTATTGAGTAGGTTACTAGATATGCTAATACTTGACCAGATGCCCTGGACTCACACTGACCTGTATTACTTATTCAATCAGGTTACTGTTTTCAGCTTTTTTTTGGGTTAGAAATGTTTACATCTTTCAATGACTGGTTAATTAGCGGTATCGAAATCTTCTGACATTGGAAGTCTGATATGAAAAAAGTATGTGCTATAAATTAATTTACACCTGCCTTCTATTTGCTAAAATAGATTAGTTTATGAATAAAAACCATTTATTTTGATTCCTATTAGCTTACTTGCTACTTGCACGGTCCATGGGAGTGACCTATGATCCATTGTAATAGAAGGCGTGGCTAAGAGGCTGCACCATTTTTTCAGTGCTTTCTGTTCTCAACCAATGTCATCGGCTGAGCCAGGAAATGAGAGCTGATACCTGATAAGCTCTCAAGCTTTCACCAGTACAGTAACAACGCCACAGTCTTAAAGATATGCCCTACAGTCACATGGTGCTAACAATTAGGCCCAAAGTGTGATGTCTTCTTGCGAGTGAAATACCTTTGGCTTTCATTGGTTGAAATTATTGTAAAGATCATATACCTGCATCAAACTAGAGAGTAAAAAACTAAGTGTTTGATTCATGCAAGAATAAGTTCGTTGTAATGTTACTTTCTTCATTAGTAATTTGGGATTAGTTCAATGTAAAGCAAACAACCAAAGAGCCTCATCATATTTTGAGTTTCATGATTTTTATTCTTGTAACCCCCTCTTTTTACACCCTGTTATGTTTACCTATATTACCCTTCACTTATGCCCTCTGCTTCATGCTAATTGGATCAAAGGGTTTCCATGGGAACGCCAGAAAAAGCCCTGCCCAATCCCAACATGATGGCAAGATGTCAGGTTTAACATGGGGGGAATTAGGGAGGGGAGAAAAGCTTTCACCAGAGAGAGGACAGGTTCCTTTAGTGTCCAAGCAGTGACTGTCTGACTGCCAACCAGTATACATCGCCTGAACTTTCTTCAACAAGCCAACAATACTAAACTGAGGCGAGGACCCCCTACCCCTGTTACTGCCTCACTCTGTGCCGGTTCCTCAGAGCACCCCTCAGACGCCGGGAACGGCCGGCCACACATCCGTACCAAAAAGGATTTTGATTTGAGGGAGGAAAGAAGTTCAAAATGGGAAGCGGAGCAAGTGCAGAAGATAAGGAGTTAGCCAAGAAGTCTAAGGAGCTGGAAAAGCAGCTACAGGAGGATGCAGACAAAGATGCCAAGACCGTCAAGCTTCTGCTGCTTGGTAAGAGGCTGTATATGGGCTTGTGCAATGTATGGGACCTCAGACTTAAGGGAGAATGGCTCTAATTCAGAGGTCAGTGTTGCATAAAAATGAACACTGCATGAGTACAGAGATCTATGGTTGGATGCACAATTCACCTAACCTGCTGAGAAACTGTAGTTTGAATTTTTTAAAAGTGATAAAAAAATATACTCTGATGTTTTGTGCAAACAACCAGATACCAAAATTTCTGAAATTATGGCGTGCACTTGAAATTCTCTGGTGTGAATATTTAGTGGCTATACTGACATATTTGTGTGTTTGCCTTTAAATGTAGTACAGCAAATAAGAGCATTTATTTCAATCCATTCTGTTTTTCAAAATGGTTCGTCTTGAGGGTATGGAAACTTTATCATTGAGAAATGATATATTCCAAAAACATGGACTACATATTATTCAACCATGAACAGTTGCATAATTCTGACCCATACTGGAAGTTATATAGCAATACGGTTGACCAAGTGGCTTTCTTTAGGAGATTCAGTAGGGTTATTCTATCATTATACTAGGACGACACACAATGACTGCCTTTATTCATAAATACTAATTGGCATGTCACTATCACCAAGAAAATCAGGATGCAAATGGTTAAGCACATCACGTTGAAATTGTCTTAAATTTAAGATAAGCTGGGGACTGACTGTTGCTTATATGTTCAAGAATCAAAAGTGACCAACACTGCTTTACAATTTAAACACAGGAATAACTTTTTATTACACCTCATTCAATATTGTAAATACTAACAGATAGACAATTGTATAGTAAAACATTTTAAGTAAGTGCAAAGTTCCAGTGCTTTTGGAGGCTACTCAGAGGCAATCTCATTAATGTTTTAGCCTTAAAGGATTAGCAGGCTCTTTGCTGTCTCTTCTGCTTTCAGACCCAATCTCACATGACAGTCTAGAAGGATTTCAAATGTTATCTATTATGGAAACTATTTGAATTGAAATCTTAAAATAATTAAGATTATGTTTTATCTTAGTAAATTTAGAGGCAAATATCTTTGGCTTTTACAGAACAACGATAACCATATTATATTTTCCTTCCTGCTCTTGATGCTACGTGCTCTGACTTGATGTTACAACATTGCTTATCTACCTATCCCCAAATATTGTTCACCACAGTGAAACAATTAATAATCCATCATATTGCTAATATGATCAAGCATATTGGATAGATACGTCTTCAAATAAAGGTGTCCGAACCATGTAGTTTGATAATCAGTGAATGCAGAAACCACCAATATGAAGGAGAGAAACTATTAAGGTAATCAGGGTCAACGACCAGCTTTAGGATCGGGGATCATTACAAACTGGGCTAAGATTACCATGGATGTGGAACATAAAATTGAAAACTGTGGAACTGACTATTAGTTTATTTTTAAGAGTCAATTGTAAGCTATAAGCATAGCTGAATTGTAAATATGTGATAGTAAATAACACTCTAGATACAGCTGGTTCAAAGTCCAAATGGACACTCAGTGAAGAGAATGCCTTTTCCGCTTTATGGTTTAGAAATGTTAAAAATTCCTCCTAAAAAGAGGGAAAGCTCTGTTCTTTTACTACAACACAAATCAGGCTTGTACAAATATTATTTTGCATGAAGGGAAACAACATACATGTGAAGCTATTTTATTATTTTATTAATAATTTAGGAAGCTCTATTAATCTTTTCTTTGAAATGAAGATTTTGTCATTACTTTGGTAAGCGTTCAGCCTTTGTCTTAACAAATCTGATGTGACAGTGATATCCTTTGGCACTCTATGGAAGTACAGACTCTGTAATGTCTTTTATTTTTAAACAGTGACAGATACAATTGTATATTAGTTTATAGTCAGTTTAATTTTGGACCAAAGTGAATTTTATGTAGCGTGACATGAGATAGTTAAATGAGAATGAGTGGTTTTGTGGTTTATGTGACAAGCTACACTGCATCAGCCAATCCAGACTGTTTTGTGTTTCTTCTAACTAGATACAGTACTCTTAAACACGTTTATCTACCCTAGGCCCCAGTCTGAACAAAGGCCATAATCTGTTGAGACTGTTGATTTCATGAATAACGCAACTGACACGTAAAAGTCTCCAAAGAAAAATGTTAGCAAGCACTGTCTGGAGATCAACTTTTATCCATGTTGGTAATGTGTTTGGTCAATCCTGTTTTTTAGTAGTGACGAAGAAAAATAAAGACCTCTCATTGACTGATCATACTCCAGTGACGTCTTGACTTACTTTACGATCCTCTGAGAAGCTTTTTAAACCACAGGCCTCCTTACCCAAGGCTTTTCAAATCCCTCCACTTAGCTCTGAGCTGATAAGGTCTCCAACCCCAGCTAAACCACTTGGCCAGATGTTAATCGCTTTAGACATAAACCTCCCATAGGTCCAATTTAAAAAACATAAGGAATCTCAGGTAGCCCCCTTTAGGTTGTACATGAGATTGCAGATGAGATAAATTTGTAATGTCAGTATGGTTTGGCAATAGACAAGATGGATGATATTGCCAACCAAATTGTGAAACAATTTTCACCAAGCCATGTTGGTTCACATATAAAAAACTATATGCTGTGCTCTACTATGCTTGTGTGAACAAAACAGGAGGAAGGTCCCACCTTCGATATAGTAATTATGAGAACAATTTGTTCAATGCAACCTTTAACTT
>JAVQJS010132377.1:0-12000 GCA_036024795.1 Galaxias rostratus | reverse complement strand
CGCAACGGGAGAGACAAACAGGTAACGCTACGGGAGAGACAAACAGGTAACGCTACGGGAGAGACAAACAGGTAACACTTGGAGAGACAAACAGGTAACACTGTGGGCGAGACAAACAGGTAACGCTACGGGAGAGACAAACAGGTAACACTGTGGGAGAGACAAACAGGTAACGCTACGGGAGAGACAAACAGGTAACACTGTGGGCGAGACAAACAGGTAACACTGTGGGAGAGACAAACGGGTAACACTGTGGGAGAGACAAACAGGTAACACTTGGAGAGACAAACAGGTAACACTTGGAGAGACAAACAGGTAACACTACGGGAGAGACAAACGGGTAACACCGTGGGAGAGACAAACGGGTAACGGAGAGGAGACCACACCAGCTATTCACTCACAGCAAAGGTTCTAAAGGATCACGTTTCCAACGAATACCAACCTCATATTTCAACAACCACCCAGATATTCCATGATAAGAATCCGTTATTGCAAAATATAAATTCATAATAAACTAGGATTCATGTTTTTCATAACGCACGATAATTAGAAGCCAGTGACAACCTTGAAATCCATTCTTACAGAAACCATTATGAGAGCAATGTTAGGTCAATCATACCTTCCACTGCAAAAGGTTATCCAGGAAAATGATCACTGATCATTACAAAGTCCATTACTGGCCTATCAACAACCATTTTTACTCCTAATCCAAAGGTTTTTACAATAACGGTCTGACAAGAGCAATGTAAACAGGAATCATTTAGGCCAGCAGGCGGGGAATTTTCTCATCATGTCATCAACTAGTGGTCTTTGGCATTCCTTAAAAGAGTAACGTGGGATTGTTGGAAGGCGTCTCTCCACAGCAGGGAGAGAGAAGGTTACTTGCCACACACTGACCCAGAAAGGGCCTCCTCCCTCCAAACCCATCACTCACTCACCTGATACAGACAGGCGGCTGTGCCCAGGAAGAAGGCGATCACGTAATTAAAGTCTTCGTCGTCATTCTGAGGATGGGGAGAACAGGAGGAGGAGGAAAAGACACACGAAGAGAGAGAAAGACGGACAGCAAACTGAACGATGGAGGTTCATCGAAAACACAATGGGTATGAAAAACGCTGAGCGAGTGGGCCCCTGGCCATGAAAGGGCCTGCACGGCATTTACGAGGTGTGAAGCTGTCCTGTTCTGTCTAGCGGAGCCCTGAGCCTCACCTGTAGGACGCTCTCGATGGCGTGGACGCCCCGTAGCAGGTTGAGGCCCCCACAGAGGACGCTGAGGACACAGGACACGATGCCTGGCAGGGTGATTGCCTCCAGGGTCTGGGTGGGGGCTGGAGGGGGGCCAGGAAGTGACATGTTATTATTGGAAGTGATGTCAGTTTCTCTACAACTCCTTTATTGATAACCCCTCGGACAACTTCTCTGATTACCTCAACACACAGTAATCATTGACAAACTCTGCACCAACGACATTCTCAGGCTAATGAAGAAAAATATGGGTTTCCATAAAACCCATTCCGAACCCCATGGGTTCAGGGTGCTTGATCAGTAAGAATAGGGATGTGTGTGTGTCTGTGTGTGTGTGTGTGTGTGTGTGTGTGTGTGTGTGTGTGTGTGTGTGTGTGTGTGATTAAATATAATCATGTTTTTTATTATCTAAATGTGGAAAGACAACGTTAACATTATCATGAATAAAAAGGCCTGTTGGTGCTTGTGTCTGTACAGCTTAGGAAAGTTATATAATCAGTTATATGCCTTAACGGTTGTTTACACTTACATGGCACAGCAAGCTCTTCATATGATAGCAAAGCATGTAGTGCAATTAAGAAAGAAAAGGAAAAGGAAAGCGACTTTCTCCAAAACAACAGTGTACACGTGCACGAGCAGACAGACCTGCCGTGTGTCAACACTCTGGCCAGCAGGACAGGCTGACATATCCGTGCCGGGGACATGATAGTGGGGCAGCACTGGGTAACCTAGTGAGCGGAATTAGTGACTTAGCACAGCCCCACCTGGGAGGACAGCAAGCTCCTGCTTCCTCAAGGGCAACACTGTGCCATCACCAATACAATAGTATCACAAGATCACTAACCACATAGACTTGGGACTTTTTGGTCCGAGACGAATACGCAATTTATAGAGAGTGCGTGTTTTCCTTTAAGGACAGAAGAAAAAGAGCTCTTTAAGATATTCTCAAACGCTAGGTTTAACGTTGAGCCAGTGCCCAGTGGTTTCTTATCTCAGGTGGCATTCTAGCACTTCCTCAAAAGGCCAAGCACACCCAGGGGGGACTAGACATGGTGCTTCCGAAGGGACTGACTGAGCAGGTAAGGGGGGGCACAATGACTGCAGTGACCCAGGACCGAATCACTTAGCCTGGGTCGCTGAGGTGTGAAGGTGCCTAAAGGGAGCTCAGCCATCCACAACAGCCTAGAGGGCAGGGGGTCTCTGCCGTGGATCCCTAATGGACTACGCCAGACAGAGACAGACAGACAGACAGACAGACGCACATGCGCACACGCACACACACGCACACACACAAAAGAACACGACAGGCAGGCAGCAGACTCGAAACAATGACCTTCAGAGAGGCAGTCATCCACACAAGGACAGAGATAGACAGAGAAGGAGGAAGAAAGGAGGGAGCTTTCACAGGATTAAGTCTAACTTCCTTCCTTTACGGTCTAAAAGACCGCGGGCTGGCCACAAGGAACAGCAGTGGTTTAGCGACACTATCAGCAGGGGTTTATAGGGACCATCAAATGTAGTGGTTTAGTTTAGTTTCCCAAATCAAATTTGAAAGACAGGGAAATAAAGCCTTGTGAGACACGATGAGGCACGATGCTCGCGCCGTGAACATCAACATGTACCCGGAAAACATCCAAGAGCACCCTGATGTTCAGCCAATATAAAGCTACAAAGAGACACAAGCAAGCACACTCACGCACACAGAGCACAGAGACACAAAGACAGTGACACATACACATGCACGTATGCACACACGCTAATGCCCGCACTCACACAGAGACAGTGACACATACAAAAAAGGTCTTTCAACCTATGGCTGGGAACATGAGATAACATGGAAGGGCATAGCAGGGCCCCAGTCTATTGGAACAGGCGAAATGGCTGACAACGTAACATCCCATTCCTACTATAATTGGATACAGGAATATGATTTAAGACATGACAGACCTAGACCTTGGCTAAGCCGGGGCATTGGAGAAGGCTAGAGAGAAAAGGTGCACCCACTGTTCGCTGGGTCTGAATGGTGGCATTATGTTTCAGGGAATGCAAGGACTGGACTACTGAGAGTCTAGTGAACTCCTGACAGTGAAATACTCAGTAATGACTTACTTACCTATACCCTCACACTTTGAGGATGTGTGTGTGTGTGTGTGTGTGTGTGTGTGTGTCGTACCTATGCCCTTGTACTTGGAGGGCTCGTGCAGGGAGAAGCCGTTGATGGAGCCCAGGTCCTCGGTGGACAGCCGGTAGGGCGGCCGCAGCTTGATCTCCGTCTGCATGTCGGCCAGGTTGATCTTCAGCGAGCGGGGGTTGTTGTAGCGCTGCTTGGTCTTCTGGATGAAGTTGTCTGAAGAGGTCGGCGTTTAATCCGATTAAAACAACAAGAGTAATATCGTATATATAGGCTAGTATAGAAGATAGCGTAAAAACAATAATAATAACAGAAAAGATTTATGGCATCAAAACAATATTATTATTATTACCATTAACGTTGTCTTATCAATCATAATAATGGTAATAACATAAATAATAATAATATTTTGTCCCCATCTTTGCGCAGAGGGAGGACCGTGCAGTTCCTCTCACCAAACTCGATGAAGGAGTAGGGCCGCACGGCGCTGTTGATGCGCTTGGTGTCGTAGGTGACCAGGAACTGGCGCTGCAGCTCGTCCAGGAAGCAGAAGGCCAGCACGCTGGGGTAGCTCTCCGTGCACACCATCAGGTAGCCCACGCCCAGAGAGCTGGTGAAGCTTGGGGCACAGCATAGGAGGCGAGGGTCAATCACCAACACAGTGTGAACCTGGGCTTAGTCATGGACAGCTGCGTCACCAAGGTCCTGGGCATTCTCGGCACGAAACGAAAAGGACCTGCAACGTCTGTTCGCTAAGGACGCGTTGCCGAAATGTCTGGAAAATTGACAAACCTATCATGTCAGCATGTATATCCGCCCCTTTAAATGGTCAACGGGACTTACAGGATACGGTCACAAACATTCCTCTTTGTTATGAGTGAGCCAGAGGCCAGGCGGGGAAGGAGAGAGGCCATTGAGGCCACCCATGTGGTCCCCCCCACCCCCCCTTGGACTTCCAGCTCTGAGGGGACAGAATTTGAAAAAATAATATGAAGGGGCGTCTCAAGTGGTTTGGGTCCCTGAAGTCCTAGCCAACACATTACTCTAAAAAAGGGCCGATACATCACAGTTAGGCACTGCCCAAAAAAGGATCTTTGAACAACTTTCATTCCTTTTATTTGAGCCTCCTGAGCACGTTCTGCCCTTTTTTTCTTTCCGACAACGACTCCTCCTCTCTGATTAAAGAACCCAGAGTATCAAAGGGAGTCTGAGGGACAGAGAGGGTGGGGGTGGAAGGGTTGAAATATGCTTGCGGATGGCTTTTATTCAGGGAAAGGCTTTCATTTGAGCCAATGGCTGCAGCGTCAAGTAGCAAACAGCTAACACCTAAAGCACTTGAAGGGTTTCAAAGCCTTTTCAAAGGCCCCGCTGCACTACCAGGAAGGTGGCGGTGTGATGCTGCTAGACAGCACTGTTTAACACACTGTGGGAGCTAAAACTCTAGGCTGAAAAAGGGCAAGTCCACAGTCTGGTGACCGCAGCGTCCAACAAGAAAGGAAACAAGGCATTGGTCAGGGCTAACCGATATCTAACACAGAATGCGGGGAAACTGACAAATGCACGGAAAGACTGCGGCTGCATCGTATAAATAACCACGTAAAAACAGACTCAGCGTGAAAATCTGTCACAAATTAACGTAAAGAATTCAAACAAATCCGCTCTGGCCTGGCACAGAATCAAGTTTGGAAACTTATCGCATAGAGGGCTTACTGACTTGACATTGTAGGGGCCGGTCTTCAGGGTGCAGCGGTCAGGGAACTGGCTGAGCTTCTTGGACAAGCCTTTGAGGTGCTTCTTGGTCTCCAGTAGGCCCCTGTCCTGCTCGTAGTCTGTGGAGGCAGAGAGGGGAAGGCCGTCGCCCACCCTCACCACTGAGGCAAACAGCACCATTGACATCACTCCCTCTCTACAGACCTGTCGAGGAGGAGAGGGAGATGATGGAACTTGCCTACTTGTAGACAAAGAGGTGGAACTGGGCGTACGTCTAATAGGTTCCTTCAGAGGACTCTAGGATTCCCTGGTTAAGTGGAGACCCAAGGTGTGTCCACCGCAAACAACTGAGTTAGCCTGCATTCCCATGTAATAAGTATCACTCACAATTGCATTTTTGACCTATGGCTGCTAAAGCACATACAATATTCACAACTGTGCTTTAATTTTAAATAATGGAAATACCAGACTTCAGATTATTTAGGGTACATGATTGAAATTCCAACACGTAATTTCCAATTCGCACCCTGAAGACCTTGATGTGCTTAAGTAGTGCAGTCAATTTGCGACCCGAATACGTACAGGAGCATATTTATTATCACATGGCGGCAAGTAACATACATAAATTATTCACTTGTAGATGCATGAATAATACAAAAAAATATAGATCTACTTGACTTTGGCTTGTCAAACTAGACGACATGCGTTTATAGCTTTTATATAATAAACATGTATGCACAGTCTCTATCATTGACTCCTAAAACAATAGGAGGGCACCAACTCAATGACGGGTAGTGCAATTCTAAGTTCAGCTTCAGAACCATGGACAGAGATCCGCCAGAAAAGAGCAGTGCCAGAGCGTGGAGAAACTAACGTTAGCTATCGCGACATCTAAGCTGTAGTTAGCGAACAAGTTTAAATGTTCTTGATTTGATGCATCGTGGCAGACAAATTAATCTAACCGATTGATCAATTACCTAACATAGCTACACAAGTTAACTTTAGATGTATCAAGTATTTTAATTGTGTACTTCACATGGGTACAAACTTGCAAAACTACTGCTAACCAGTTAGCTACTGTTATCTTCATCGCAGTTAACGTAACGTTACATCTCTGGATGGTTAGCTTCTGTTAGATTTGGTCAAAAGTAACGTTCACTCATTCAGGCGTGTTAAGTATACAGCCCTTGTCAAAAAACTCGTTAGTAATACTTAGCATGCAAACATTTGCGATGGCTAACTTAGCTACCCAGTCGCTAACTCTCTAGCATGGCCCCAAAAGCTAGCGTTATAGCAATAACGTTGGATCACAATCTAACCTGAAGAGAAGCATAAGTCGTTCATGCAACGGTAGCAAGTTATTTACTGTCTAGTTCCTGAATACATCACTTGGCACCGATTTCTTTTCAATCCGTAGTGCAGCTTGGGACTGCTTACTTAGCAAGGCGTATGTTTACGTGGCGGCTATATCGCTTTGCATCATGGGATATACGAATATAATCACATCAGCACCTAAAGATCCAGAGCTTCGCTTTAAATGAGTGGAAGCTCTAAAATTTGGGGTCAGAGAGCTGTGGTTATCCTCTTGCACTGCCTTAACACTAAAACGAAATTTGTACTCACCATGTATTGATATATTTAAATTCTGATTAGTTATAAGATGTTATACAAATAATAGGATATGGAATACAGAATCTCTCTTTATATAAAAGTGGGTTTATTTAAGCAGATGTCAAACTAATAAACTATAAATACTTTAATAACAAACAACACTTTTATGTATACACATTGAAACAGGAGTTTCTCAGCCATATAGGTAACTTTTTGGACGTGGAGGATGATCTAATTTGCTACATCCACTAAGGCCATTTATATTCTGGTACAACATATTGGAGGCATATACACTGACAGCATAGGGTGAGTACACACCTTTTCTAATTAAAATCAAGCAATGATATTACGTTTTTATGATGGAAATGTTGAGTTAGTATTCTGCAGGGGACGCAAGGTTTTTATTAGAGATGAGGAGAGCAGCTTCTCTTCACAGTCAATTCTTTAAACAAACACGACCGTTCGACCCAGGGTCAAATGCTCCAAGGAACTTGCCAGCTTAGAGAGACCTTTCCTCAACTACTGTGTTTCTGTGTAATGCTACAAGTTGACAATGATGAATGTGTGCAGCTGCTGACAACGTCATGAATAGCTGATGGTCTAGTGGAACGCTTGGAGAAAGTTTCTGTCATTTCAGGTGACATAGACTCAAAAGAAGGAAAGGGGTCAACCCATGCACAGGTTTTCTCCATCTGAATCCTGCTGTCTTTCACAGCTGACAACTCAGTCAGGTTAGCTGTACAAAATAAAAAGAAGCGTTTCCACTGAAAAGACATGCAGTCATACCACTATGGATTTCAGCCGTAGTTTTTATGGGGTCTTACAAAATCTCTTTTCTTTTCGGTCGGGAAAGTTTTTTTGTTTTTTTTCTAAATAGGATCAAATGTGTGGAAGATATTTGGATATCAAATCGATCTGAATCAAGGGAGAATGACAGTGCACATTTGACACTATATGATCATGAACAATTACCGAGGCAGGATAATAATGGAACATTGAAAAACATCAACCACAATTTCCTCAACAACAAGAGAAGTTGTTGAGGTGAAGAGAAGAGAAAAGATAACGCTTTGTGTCCTGCAGACTCATTCATCTGGCTGGCACTTCTCCAATACCTGGCTCAATATCTGAAAACCTTTTAGCCCCGCAAAGACAGCCTTTAGTCCAAAGGTTGATTACACTAGAAACACTCATTATCTAAAAATGGATTCTGACTATCATCATAGAGTATGGATAGACCTGAAGACTTCCCTACATTCTAAACTCTTCTCGGCATCTATCCAGAGAAAGAAATTAATGCAATTGTCTTTAGATTCCAATGCATGAAAAGCGATGGAAAAAAAAACAATGAAGAGTTGTGCAATTATATTTATCTTTTGATTGTCAGTTGTCAGTAGAGCCATGTACATATTTTTGGAAATACTGCATTAAGAAAAAGAAGGAAAAGAAAATCTTTCTTTTGCTCAACCAGAAACGCAATAGGCCTATTTATTTATTTGACATCTGTTATTTGGACCAATGTTTTCCCATCTAGTTAATTTCCATATCAGAGATACGGAAAAGGGCTTGTCTCTAAATGTCGTACCAACAGAGAGAAACAAACACAAAATGCCAGGGACAAAATAGGCCTGATTAATGTTAAAACTCTGAGAGAGCAGCAGACACTATTTGAGAAAGCTAAGCGTGGTCCCCAATAGGTTATAAATTAAAGGGTAGTGGAAGGTCAGGAAGATGGGACAATGCATCTGGAAAAAGAAAAAAAAGGGACACATGAAAGTAGGACCTGTAATAAGAAAAAGGTTTTGGTTAAAAGCCCTTTTAGAATTTAAACTTTGGAAATGTTGTACAAAAAGTGTTTAAAAAAAAACTGGACTGAATTAGTCTGTCAGTTCTCGTTCAGAAGACAGTTAGTCATCTAGTTATTATTTCTCAAGGCATGACGGACAACAAGATTGGGTGTCTTTACACCATGGAAACAGCATAAACCAAACCCGTCCATCAACCCAATGACTCCGAGAGGTCAGGGGCTGATTGACATCTTTATTGATGTCACTCGTCTGCTGTAGAATCAGCTTCTCGCGGTCTCATGATGGTAATCCCCAATCCAAGACTTTAACACAATGCTACATTTAAAACACAGCAATATATGAATCATCTGTAATGTCTCTAATCTAGAAAAAAAATATCAAAATAGCCCCATGTATCATGCTAGAATTCACGTTAACTGTATGTTTGACACTCACGATAGGAACTCACAAGAAAATGCAAAAGTATTGAACGAATGACAAAAGCTTGCGAATGTTTGAGACTTTATTATTTTTTTTCGGCAGGGACTGTACATATGGCTGGGCAGAAAATCAACAAAGGCAACAATGACTTCTTGGCATTAGTGGGGCATATTTCCATAACATGGACCTTTGGGACAAGACGGGCAAGGTCTTTATTTCAATTCAATATTAGCACTAAAATACAATCTAACGAGAGTACACAGAGATAATCATATCAATAAAGAAAGCAAAACACCTAAATAAAGCATTACACCAGTATCTACGGTAGCTATGTAAAGCATATCCCCTCTTTCTCTGTGTAATTCATTATATAGCTAGCTCTGGATTTGCATACTTTTAGGAACATTAACACATACACAGTGCTTGTTGCCAAGCAAAGTTACTGTTTAGACTGACCTCATTGGAACCAGCCATTAAAAAAAAAACAATTAAAAGATTATGTATATCAACCCCTATTGGATTGTCAGCAAATTGTGTAGTTTTTTCCTGTTTACATCAAAGGAACAGCAAACTAAACAATCAAATGTTTTGGATTATATTTTGGTGGGATATAACTGTAAACAAGTCTATCATCTGCAGATTGGCAAGCTAAGAAAGTGACTCTAACTGGGACGATCACCAAACAAGCTAGTTCCCTTTAATTGTGTTTCGCTATCCCTGAGAACCTTATTCATAACGAAAGCAACCAAACTCTTGAATAATGAAAACAAGTTCAGCTACGGATAAGCTCTTAAATATTTATAGCGGCTTAAGCCAGGGAGCTGGAAACACACAAAATTAAAGTCCCCACCATGGTAATGATAATGGGTCCTGTTATCGATGACGTTGCTATGCTTGGAGACGGAGGGGGGGGGGGATAAGAGAAAAAGAGGGGTCCAGGGACTTTTAATCGACTTCGCCCACCCCTTCGATCCGCACTGAAGCGATTCATTGGATATGTAGGGACTAAAGGGTTAACCCCCGCAGAGCCGGGAGGCCAGTTAGGCAGATACACACTGATCCGAACATTGCGCTCTACGCTTCTCTCCGTGGTTTAGTCGGCGAGGAGACGCAGAGCGGGTGATGAATGAACGCGGTTCTGGATCTTCAGATTCAAGTTGGAGAAAAGTAGGCAATGCTAAGTACATTTACAAGAGGCCTTCACAAATGTGCACAACATTTAAAATAGGCGTGAATCTTGAAGATTTATTTTTTTTGGTCTGAAAGGAGCATTTTCTCTGTCCAATAACGTCTCTGGTACAATAGATAAGTTGAAGAAAAATAGAAGCCCAGTTTTTCAACAACTCCAAACCACTTGGTCCTTCTATGCTGTAGGGCTTTGTATTTTTTTCTCTCGAAACCAGTCTTGACGCGCTCGCGGGCAAGCCGTCTCAGTACACATTTTTAAGGCCACGATATTGAGCTACACACACAAGATAATAATGTCCTCTCCCGAGCCTGGAAGGGGTAGCCTGAAACCAGAGAAATATTGTTTCCCTAGACTTCACACATTTTGTGTCTCATGACACTGGCCCTTGAAATTATCAGATTGTATTGCAAGCACGGCGTCAATAGCAGGATCTTTGACCAAGGAAGGGTTCAAAGTTTTATGAGTTTGTCTTTCTCAAAAGTCCACAGACTAGAGTGTGCTAGGGCAGCCAGAGCCATCATGTCTGGGATGTCAAATTAAGCAATATCCCAGATGGTTGTAGGCTGCCATTTTGATCCTTTACAAAAAAACATAGAAACCAACCATTGCATATTTATATTTACTTTGACAGTTCACAGACTGCGTTAACCATTAGCTGAGCTCGGTGGCACAAACAGAACCAAAATGGCTGCACACTGTCTTACACCTCCCAGAGGCTAGCAAAAGCTAGTCACATTCCCAGTGCTGAGGAAGGGCTAGTATTGCATAGATACAGTATAAAGTGTAACTGTTTACAAATGCGGTCACAGTATATAAAAGACAAACAAAACAAAACCAAAAACGTTTGTTCTATCAAAATATTCATGAAAAAAAATTACATCTCAAGTGGTCAGATTGCAGGTAATCCGCTGATCTTATTACTAACAATATCACCACTGGATTAAAAAACCAACAAAACAAAAAAACTTTTGCCTTTGGCTGAGGTCATCAAGTCTCCCAAGTCAGTGCTGATAGCGCCCTGGCCAGGGGGGTCAAGGGTCACAGTGCAAAGACAGGCTCCCCCCCTAATTCCACCAGCCTTATAGCTCCTCCTTCCTCTTGCCCACCTTCTCGTGGTCCCGCCCCCTCAGGCTGCGCATGAACCCTATGAACCCCGCTTCCTGGAGAGAGAGGAAAGAGAGGCAACGGAAAGGAGAACCATGTCTCATCATCGTGACCACCAACCGCATGAAACGGAATGCGTTTTCTGCACTGGAAATGGCTTTGGGCCGCTGTGCGACTCTGCTTACCCCTCGCTCGCCGCTGTATTTCTCCGCAAACTTGCCGTAGTTGTAGTAGTTGAAGGTGGGGTAGCCATCCACACTCTCCTGCTTGCACAGCTCGCCGTTCTGTCCTTTGGTGCAGTCCACCGCCGCGTAGGCAATCTGACGCACAAAGGCAGAGCAGAGACACGGCCCCCGTCTCGTTCAGATTCACCGTGAGCCACACGAGGGGGGAGGGCTACAGTAAGTGCTCACACACACCCCAGCTGCTTTGGCACAGAGCGAGGCTGTTTTTCACTCTCAACACATTCCACCGCACTCTCCCAAATTTAGCCTGCCAGTTTCTTTCTCTCTGGGTTAAAGAAAGTGACTAATACATTCCTTTCCAGCTACCCGGAGCACATCAAGTGGGTGGGTGACAAAACACAACAATCACGCCTACACAAAAAACAACAAAAGGAGACAAAAGTGTTTGTGTATGTGTGAGTGTGTCTGCATGTTTGTGTGTGTATGTGAGGTAGAGGTACGTGTGGGGGGGGGGGGGGGGGGGGGGGGGGGCAGTTTTAACAAATAGGCCATTAAAAAAAAAACACCCAAAAAAGCCAAAAAAAACACCAAACCCAA
>JAVQJS010132365.1:0-27712 GCA_036024795.1 Galaxias rostratus | reverse complement strand
AAAACGTAAGTTTTTTCATTTACTACACCACGTTATTTTGCTTTGTTAACGGTTAAATTAATAATATTTCTAATACACTAACCCCCCCCCCCCCCCCATCTCTGTGCTCTTCCTAGCTTAATGCCACTTCCAGCATCTCTAGTGCAAACTCTAACAGCACCATGCGCACAGCCTATAGCGGAACTGTCTGTCACTCGCCTGTGTCCCGCCCCCCGCTTTCAGCAAACAAGGTTAGTCTAACAAAGTACATTATTCTAACCATTCAAACACATTAAGACAAATACTTACGGGCCTTTATCTCTACCTTCCCTTGTTTTGTTTATCAAGCAGTGCCAAGCATCACGCACCCCGGGTCGTGGTAAGCCGCCTCACTCAGGACCACACGACCGGAACAAGGAGAACATTCATGAGACTGGAGCTCCTTTACGTGGTGCCTTGATGACCCCTGCTAGTCCACAACGTAACTTCAGCATAACGTCTGTTGCCAGCACTTATTCAGAGTTTGCGGTAATTCTCTTTTTGATTTCATGTCTTTTAAAACAGTTTTTTATTTAACAATACAGCAACACAAAGTTCAGCACTAATTATTTGGCTCAAAATTATAAAATAAAAGGCTAAGAGGTTGGATCTATAATAGAAAAGATTTAGCAACACCAAATATGTCCCTTTTAAGTTTCTTTGCATTTGTAATATGACAGTAATACTCCTAAAGGCTTGTAATTGTTACATTCTGTTATAATGGGCCTTTTTAACTGATTAAGGCTGGACTTTGTGATGCTTTTTTAACAGGTTTTCTATCACAACCCATATTTAATGTTTACATCTTTAGTAAATTAAGAACTTTGAGCGGCCCAATGTGTTGGGCAGAAATGGTCAGCTTAATGCCTACCTGTCTTTCTTTTTTCTTCCACAGCGAGACCTCTCCAAGTCATCTAACACCAAGTGCAATCCAGACATCCTAAACTCTACCATCACCCGCCTTTGACCTAAGCACTTATGACCGGGTGTTTAAATTATTACACTACATCCAATTATGTCATGAACTAGGTATGATATGGGTTGGTCCCTTTTTATTGCTTCACTGTATTTGAATGTGGAAATTACCATAAAAACTAATTTGTATTGTACATGAGTATATTATATTAACATAATTTTTAAACTTGCAAATTATAGCCCACATGTTATACATATGAAGGAACGTGGTTTTAGTAGAGGGAGGGAGTAGATGTTTGTTTCTTTACTGCTGTCACTGATATATCATGAGTATTTTTGCACATTCTATGGATTCTGATGTACGTTGTAGCTAAGCGTTATTTACATGTTCTGTTCTAGTCAAATGTTTGTTAAAATGTAGAAAATATTACTCTACTCTGTTCATGCAGGCTAACTAGTAGTCACATATCTGTTCAGTACCCTCCCTGTTCGCTGAAAAACGCTGTAAAAGGATTTTTAGGTGATTCCCAAAAGTTATAAGATCGCGCCTTGACACTTGTTTGTGATGTATAAAAGTGATAAATCATTCTTAATGTATTTCTGAATACACGTCTTACAAAAGATTGTGTCCAATAAATAAATAAAAACTATTCTTGGCTAAATTACTAAGTACTTCCAAGCCGGATGCCATTTTAACGGACCCACATCCGTTTGAAACGTAGCTTGGCAAGTCCTTTGCTTTGCTTGCTCGTTGGCATGAGAGTTCAATGGATCAATTTGAAGAAGACCTGGTATCTGCATTACGAGAAGTTGTCAAAGTTGGGAACTGGCAATGCGTAGGAAAGAAGTTAGATTTCGATTCAACATGCACAAAGTGAGTTCACGTCAGTCAAGGTAACTTGACAGTTAGCCTAGCTTTCAAATGGCCCATGTTTCAGTTTACTGTTAAAAGCTTAAAGACAAATTAAGTAATCTATTTTCAGTTACCTTGACATGTTGACCTTTTTAATCAGATAGAATAGTAACTGAACCTATCATTCTCAAAGACTGTTCTCCGAGGATGGTGAACACCTAGTCTTGGTCCACACTGAAGATGGTAGATTCTGGGCAATGGATTCTTCCTGTCCCCATGAAGGTAGGTTGTTAATATAGTATAGGTATACTGATTTATTTTTATGAAAAACTACATAATAAGAACAGCTCCATTACGCAACAAGAATTATGCCACTAGGTGGCCCACTTGACCTGGGAGACATAGAAGATCTAGGAGATGGAACAATGGCACTTGTCTGTCCGTGGCATCACTTTGACTTTTGCCTTAAGACAGGTGCTTCTTCTACTGGGCTGCAGGTAACAAAAACTGTCATGTAACTAAAATGTCCATGAGTCTGTCATCACTTTGCTTCCCAAAATGGCTTGTGCTATCCACTGTCTTCAGAACCAGGTCTATGAAGTTCAAGTAATCCAGGATATGGTTTATGTTAACACCCAAAATGAACTTTCCCTCACTCCCCTTCCAGTGATAGTTGGATCAGCTGAAGGTAAATACCAAATCTAGTCTAGTCAGTGACTTGAATGTAATAGTCTTGGTTTTAGTAAAAAAAAATATTAAAAAACTTTTTTAGGTAAATTATCAGACAGCATCCAACCTGCTCTCTCTGAGACTGAGGACACACTTTGCTTCTGGGCAACCAAGATCCTCTGCACCCCAGATCCCAAAGTGAAGGTAAGTTAAGAAAATACAAAACTGCCAAAGTGGTTAAGTTGGCCCCATGTGTAATACTGGACCCTAACTTACTACCTCTTTCTAACCTTTTCAGGTTGCACTCACATTGGAAGTCCAGAAAAGGTGGAACTCTGGTGAGATAACAGTGGTGGGTCAGGCTGTTCCACCTGCCCAACCCAGCAGGAAGGAGAACCTGACAGTGCTTGAGCCAGGCAAAATCAAACGAGGCAAAGGGGGCACACAGGTTTTGATGTCAAAAATTATTTTGCATGCTTCAACCACATCCAACTTTTGTCTTTCTACTACCAGTTTTGTCCTTGTGAAAAATAAATGTAGCTTTAAAGGGGAGTTTACGCATCCCTTATGAGTGCTTACTGTGTCTGACCAGGCTAGCAGAATTGCCCTTCTCCACTCTCTGGCTAACATTGAGCAGTGGGCCATTGACCTTTCCTGGGATATCATTGCCAGGTTCTCATCGGTCAGATTGGGCACTGGGGATTGTCTCCCTCGGCAGTTCTTCACTGACTTTGTCAAAGTGGCTGGAGATGAGGCTAAGGTCATTGTCACATAATGCTTTGATTAATATACCAGGACTGGTTTGCTAAGCAGTATGTTGTGTAAAAAGCATTTTCTAAACATTTACAGACCCAGATATCAAACTCTTTTTCGTTTAACAGCATTACCACTTATTAGAAACAAGGATCACAGAACTGGGAAGCTACTTTGGTGCTTTGCCTGTACATAACGGTAGGTCGCTGTCTAACATGCACCAAACCCTAATTTATGTTTGATTTTTGGATGTTGCATACATGCTGTCAATGTTATTACAGGACTGTGGCAGTCTGCAACCGACACGTCCAATGACATTCTGGCAAGGCTTGCAATTGTCCACATGGTGCATGAAGCCAGGTAGGTTGTTCACTCTAGTGCCATCAGATTGATCTTGGAATGTCTGTTTTATGTGTGCGTATTAAAATTGTTTGATTTTGGAACTGCACTTGTTTTATGCCCTACTCTCCCCCTACCTACTGTAAGATAATACTCTCACTACCTCCTTTTGATGCTTTTCAATAGATAAACTACATTGTGCCTACAAATAAATGTGTATGAAGTCTAAATACATTTTTCTACATGTATATAGGGGATTGGATGTTCACCCCCAGACCCTGTCCCGCTTCGCTAGCCAGGGAGACAGAGGCTCTGTAGATTTGCTGGAGGTCATCTACAGAGATGAGATCACACATGTGGCAGCAGGCCTGAAGTGGTTCACCTACATCTGCTCAGAGGAGGAACGGGTACATAGAACGGAGTACCACCAGGGCTTAAAAATCCCATTTAGTATCACTATTTGACATTATACCATACAAGCCCTCATTGTGCGCCAAATACATACATATATACATCATGTTGTCGAAGACAATAAGGCCAACAGTTTCTGTACTGTTTAGGACTGCTTGTTGACTTTCCATACCTTGGTGAAGCAGCATTTCAAAGGATACCTGAAGCCCCCATTCAACACAGAGGGAAGAACAACAGCAGGAATGACAGAGGAGGTACTGTGTATCTCCTGATGATCGACACTTAATAATATTGCATCCCAGTTCATTTCATAATCTCATTTTTCAACAGTGGTATGTGCCCCTTATCAAGCCCTCCTACTGACAGACTGCATCCATGGAAACCACATTACTTGGACATCACTTAGTTGCTTTACATTTTGACATAATGTTTGACTTAACATAACTTGTTTTACACGTGGGTCAAAAGTAAAGTTTGTGGTTCTAGATAGCTACAGAGGTTCACAAGCATTAAAGTGAATTAGAAGACCTTCTATGTTCAAAAAGCATCTAATATACCAAGGTCAAGCATCAAATGGTAAATTATTGAAATCATGTTCTTTATTCTCTATTTATTAAGTTAAACATAAAATATTTTTTTGTATACCAATTGTTGTACATTCCACAATGTGTGAAAGAGTTAACACATACGTACATTTGTCATAAATAAATTACTGAGAGGCTAAATTATGTCTTCAATATGCAATTTGACAAGATGTCTTAAAACAGACAGAAGTCCTTGTTTTGGGGTAAACAACGTCCACTGAAATAAGCATCATGTAGAACATTCATGGACAGTGTGTTGTTGAATTACATAATTGTCCTGAGTTGAAGTTGGCTGAGTGGTGCGTCTGTAACTTACAAACAGTAACTCCTGCATCTGATGTGAAGACTTCTTAATGACACTCTGGTGGAGGTATCCATTATAGAAGTCCGCTGCTGATAGCCTTTTCTTCAGCATTACTGTCTTGAATCCTACCCAACCATCCTGGACAGCAAAGGACATACTCAAGAACCTAAGCAATGACATTATAATTCCCCAAATTGCTATTGAATATGCATTTTAAAGTGTGTAAACCAGGGATCTGCAACATATCCAAAAAGGACAGTAGCATACCTTACAACGGACAACTAAAGTGTTTGACTCTTTATGGTAGCTGATTGATCCTGGCAGTGGTGTTCCATCTCGACCTAAGGTTAAAGCAATCTGGCATTGACCTTGTGAAGCAAACTCAATTTTGATACATTAATAACTAGTAAAACCATAGCTGATACTGTCACAGAAACCTTTACAATGACAAACCTGATAAAGAAACAATTTGTTGTCCTACAAAATCAAGAAGTTTTATTTTGTTGCCCATCCAAATTGTTCGCAGGGAGATCTAAGGGCAAAGATAAAGTTTAAGATAAAAGTTACACTACATTGGTCAATATACTGTATATTGTCAAATTATCTGAACTAAAACATAATTACAACCCTGGATCCGATGGCACGAAAGAGACGATCAATCTGGTCACAGGACTGTTCTTCCCACACTAACCAGCTCATAGACTTAGTTATTTTGGGGGCTGTGGGAGAAAGTAAATTGATATAAAACCTAAGTATATTATGTTCAGTGCATAGTGTGCAAGTGTATGACAACAAAGCATTAATCTGCTTACCTAAGGTTGCTCCAGTTCGATCTTGTGCCCTTTTGTTTGCAATTCTCTCCGGAAGTGTCTTCAATGTTTCCAACAACTTTTTTTAAATAAAACTTAAAGGCATTATTAAGATATGCATATAATCTATGGTAAAGGAGAACAGTGTTTCCCAATGAACTAACTTTTGCTTTTTAATAGACAATGTTTGGCTATACTGCGAGCAAAGCCTCACCAGGTGAGATCCTAGGGTGGCAAGCCTCTCTCCAAGCTGATCAGCTGTGCAGTTCTCGGGCACCTGATGAATCTCTTGGTGGAGAATGGGACCAATGTCAAACCTGCAGCAGAAAGTCACATTTCATCAATACGCTCAGGTTAGTGGGAGAAGGAAAGGGGAACATCTGGATGTGTTTCTGATATTAGTACCTCTTTGGACTTATTTGCATGACAGTGACACCTGTGACAGTGTCCCCGTTAAGGATGGTGTGGAAAACTGGTGCAGGGCCGCGCCATCTTGGTAGTAGGCTTGGGTGGACATTCAGGATACCACTGTAGGAACACAACAACGTCAGTTTGAACTAAATTGGTTCTAAAAATGATGCACATAAAATCAACAGATTTAATCAGAGGTAGAACCTCCTATTAAAATGAGGAAATAAGTTCAACTGACATGTTACAATTAAAATGTAAGTCAATTGAATTAATTCATGTAGTACACGACTTGACCATTCTAAAGTAACTTACAACGGAAACTGATTGATAAGTCTCTCCTTAAGTAAGCAACCAAAGGATACGACAACTCCAACATCGAATTGCCTCTGAATGTCCCCAACAGGCCAGATATGAACTGGCAGTTGATTTTGATCAGCAAACCTCCTCACAGGGACATTCTTGGATAGTGTGACAACTTCAAGTGATCCAACTACTCTTTCACTGGAGTTCCTATCAAAACACATAACAGAATTTTTTTTTTTTACCACACACAGGTTGGTTGCGACGGCCGACTCAGTTATCTGTTATTTAAGTCATACTTGGAAGCACACAGCCGTTTTAGGGACTCCACAGCAAAGTCATCAGACCCAAAGAACAAAACCTTCCAGGCTGGCCCTGATGATGACACACAATTTGTTGTGTAAAATGGGTTGGTCTTCAAGGGGGGTCGATGGTGTCCACGTTTTCCAAAATAATTACCCCCAAGTACATAATACATACGTCTTGGTATGGAGTAAACACAAATGGCATGTAGTATTTTCAATCCAATTGTATTTTTCTTGACATTGTTCCACATCTTCAGCAGCTGATTTGCTGCAAATACATTTAGTCAATGGTGTGTAGATGTACTAGAACTTGACCTTTTTACCAATAGCGCATATATTTATATGTGTATGAAATAATTCACCCTACATAACAGGTTGCGGTCTCACACTACAACAAGAAAAACAATGTTGAAAACTGTGAATGCAGGGGGCCGCCATATTTTTGCAATTTTTTTTCTTTTCCGGTGCACAACGGATTCCACTTTCCCATAACTGTAGTTCCGCCACACAGGTTTTGTTTGATCGTAAAACAAACAAAGAAAAAAAAAATCTAAAACGTTAAATTAATATAATTTGGATTTCACATTGTTGCTATCCTACTGTTTATGTGAGAAAAAAATAAGCAAGTTTTAAATATTTCAGTTACAATAAATGTATGGCCACTTTTCAGAATATATACTTTTAGTCAGAACGGTGATGGTGACACTGATCCTTCATTTGCAATGTTTCAAATGACACAAAGGTTATTGACCTCCCATGGAAACATCATAACACCATAAAAAAAATTGATTTGAGTCTCATGTCCCTCGTTCGAAAGACAATTGTGGCCACAGCCCAACATAGCTCTAGATGCCAGGCGTTTGGCCGTTGTGTCATTGACTCATTCGATGTCAGCCACACACTAATGGCAAACATAAACGCAAGGTTACATAGCAAGGCTGACTAAACAGTAACCAACCCTGAACAAAGACCTTGCAAATCCAAAAGCAAATATATCCCTTTACTTTTTTTTTTTATAAAAGTAAAGTTTTATACTAGGCTTCAACCTTCCTGGTATAAATGTGGAGAGTGAAAAATAAATCTAAGATTATAACTTCAATCAAGGAATATAGGCTTGAAATAGTTAATAAAGCCCTAAAGTGGATACAAAAAGATTACTTAGGGGTTATCATAAAAAAAATTCTAGACCTATTTTCAACAACAAAAAATTCACACATTTTAATCCACATTGCTCAGTTACCGGTTGGTTGCTCAATAGATGCAATCACAAGAATTCAGAGGCAATGAAAATTAAACATTATCTCCTCCCACATGAACTTTGGAAAGGGTTTAGTTTAACAGTTAGAAACATGTTTCTACCTCGCTTCACTTCTTGAAAAAGGGGCTGAGGGTGCAAGACAATAAACGTATGGAAAAGTAAGTAAACCTTTTATCCATTGTACAACCAGGGATATTATAGTCATTAAATTCAGCACATGGCACAGGCTGGAGGGATGGCAAAAATGGATCTGGTTTAAAGTTTGTAAGCAAAAATATGTTAAGCCTTAGTAAAGAGACACGTAATGGCAACAATCAGGTTCATTCTAAATGCATTGTGACTATGTTAATAGAAATGCTTACATTATTTTCTCTACAGATGTTTTTTGCTTGGATCACTCTGTTTCTTCTCTTATCAGGTATTGTTTGTACAATATCACAGCAGAAGCCTTTAGCTGGAGCATATTATACCGGCAGTACACATTTTAATACTAGTTGCTACTTTAAAAACAAAAATCTACTTTCTTCAAATTCCTCTATCATGTGAAATATTTTTCCAGGGACAAGCAGCTTCATGATTCACAACACCCTCCACAGTCTATGTCTGGAAGACTCAGTAAGAACTGGGCTGGTTCTGCTGAAGAGGTGCAACCTAGACTCGGAAAATCAGCAGTGGATGTGGAGGAACCAGAGAATCTTGGTGAGTGTGGGTACATCTAGATGTTTGTCGGCACACCACACTGGGCCCGTCCAGACTGTCTCCTGTGACAGTTTGGAAGACCGGGGCAACAGCCTCCTGTGGGACTGTGAGAAAGACAGACTGATCAGCCAGAACATCTCACTGGAGCTAACAACGGATGGGAAACATCTCTCTCTGTCCCACAAAAGTAAACACTCTAAGTGGAGGTCTCTGGATGAGGGGGATATCTGCCAGTATAGGCTCAGTAAGTCAAAAAGAACTTTATTGGACTATAGACATTCCTTTTATCTTATTTATTGCCTGACTCTTAAGGCCCAGGTATTGAAACTAGAACCAAAACATTTAAATGTAAGAGAAGAGTCAAATATTTGTGTTGGCCCCTTTCAGGATCCAAAAGGGCATCAAGTGAGCCAGATGAATTTGAGGTGAATGGGGCTGAGGAGCAGAGAGCTGGGCCCTCAGTCATGACAGAAGAACAAAAAGAGTTCCTTAGGTGGTACTATCGCACTGAAGACCGTAAGTGCTGTTGCTATTTATCACCATAAGAAGATATAAAATAATTGTCTGTTTTTTTTTATTTTTTTATTTACATTTTAGAATTGTTTGAAAAATAATGGACGTTTTTACAGACGGTGACCTTTAAATGATCACTAAATCAGTAGAGAGTCATAATTCTTATTGTTCTATGCCCACTTATTTATTTGAACACATTTCCTACGTAGGGTATCTAGTCCAATATGTCTGACTCTATGGTCCAGATATTACGTTTTTCAGTTGTATTGAGGTTCAGCTTTGGTGCAGCAATTTGTAAAGTTGTAAAGTTTTATTCCCCAGCGTCGGCAAAGAAGTTGTTAAGTGCGTTCTTTACCAGGTTCAAATGCTATCTTTGATCATTTCTGAAGTGTCATACAGTTTCTTTTATGATTGGGCGATAAAATGTATATATTTAACCATGCACTTATTTTTTGTTGTAGCAACCCCATGGAAGTTTGCAATGCTGGGACTCTCCTTTGGTGGTCTGCTCTTAGGCTGTCTACTTTTGGGAATGGGCGTCATGGCTAACAAGTGCGCCCTCTCTGAATAGTTTATACAGTTTTCCAATAATTTATGTTCCATCACATGATATTGTTTGTTATGAAAAAGATAAACTGAACAATAACCTTGCATACTAATAAATGTTCCTTCTTTATTTCTACAACTACAATAATGTTCTGTCTTCTTAAAAAAGGAACAGAAAGAAGATAGCCAAGTATAAGGCTGCAGCTTTGGCAAACAAGTCAGAGGGGGAAGAACTGCAAGTCATCATAGAGGACAGAGAGCACTCGGAGCTGAAGGCCACCTACAGTGGCCCCTTTCATATCAGCACCCCATCCAAAACCCCATCTCTGGTAGAGGAATCTAAACACTTTCATGACAATGGGGAAGTGGAGGAACTCAAACCAGGTGACATTGTAGTGACATGGAAGGATGGGAACATCTCCACCTTGTACTCAGAGCCTGTGGCAGAGCAGGATACAGTGGAGAAGGAGGAGGTGGTGGTAGAGACAGTGGTTGAGGAGGAAGAGGAGGGGCCCTGATAGAGATAAAGCCAGAAGGAAGTGCCTTATGGTCAGGATCTAATGATATCCAATCAACAGGGACTTGATATAACCAAATAAACTGTAGTGTTTTGTATATTATTCTATTATTTACTGGTGGGATATTTTGGAAACGGTGCTTTAAATTCTGGGATTGCTTTATGTTGTTTACTTATTATTGTTTACTAATTGACTTAGGCATGTTTGTCAAAAGATAATCAAAAACATGTATTTGTGATTCTAAAATAGTGAGTACCAAAGTCTTTACATATCAGCTGGCAATACCATTCTTCAATATTTTGAATAAGTCACTCCAAAGTGCAGCGTTATAACATGCTGGGACATTTGGATACGTTTGAACCTAAACAAAACTTTGTGACTCCTTCACTTTTACAATTTATTAGTTTTTTTTTAGAATAGCCTTTCAGAATAATGTTTTTTTTTTACAATTACTTCCTAAAACATTTGAATGTATAAGTAATTTGTGTAGGCAACCCATCTGGTGAACCAGTATTTACCAGACTTATAAAACCTAGTATGTGTTTGGAGACTTAACTATACAAATAGCTTTTTCTCACTTTTTAAATGGTTTAAACAGCTTTTTAATTATAACAAAACCTACATCTGTACAGATCATTGTGTCAACAAATAACTTAACTTGGAAGACTACATTTTAGCTATGTGTGAACCATACTGGAAGCCTTCCCTGATTGTTAACTTTGATCCAAAAAGTTGAAAATCAACAATTAGTTCAAATTTGAATGTATTCACACATTTTATTGTCATGTTTGTACAGGAAACATAGTAAAAGTTGTATTATAAACAAAAAAAATAGCTTGAAGCTATAAAAAGCTAGAGGTGCACTGTTATATTTATATGTGTTTATTATCGCTCAAAATTGATTATTTGTAAATGTACAAAACAGCACTACTACTAATAAATATTAAAAAAACGTTTTTTGACAGTACACAGCAATCATTACATTTCTGTGAAACCCTGTTGAACATTAAGTGACAGTGACATTAAGGCAATCATGACAAAATACAATCATCATTCAGTACCCATACAGTATATTTAGTTGATCTGTCAAAAGAACATGCTAATGTTTTGTAATCCAAAAACAGACTCACATAACTGTTCATCTGACCTAACTGACTCTTATAAAACGACTTTAACGTTACAGTCTGACCACCTTGTCCTAAAGTTATTTTGTTTTGTCAATATTAGGGCACCCAGTGGACTCAAGCAGTACCTGAACATCAAAATATCTTAAAACCTTTAAGAAGGGTGAGTGTAGGGGCCCTGCGTTTGCTCTGGGCCCTTGAAGACTTGACTGTGACTAGTTTGGCAGTGGTTGGGGAAGGTAGCTCTTTCAAGCAAGGTGTTGTGAATGATGCGGCAGAGGACAAGCTAACCATGGGTTTATCTTCAGTAATGTAAAGGGCTTTCAACAATGGGCTCTTCTCCCCTTCCCGCCTGGTCTCCCTCACGGCTTCATGGAAGACATGCTGAACTGATTGAAAGTCCAGACAGGCTGATACCTCAAAGAACAAACAGCCAAAACGAGAAGCAAGGGCACAGCCATCAGACTTACTCACCTGCCTGTGAGGAAAACACAAAGAACATGTTTTTTTTGTAATGTGCACAGTTGGTTCCTCCTTTTATCCTTTAACAATCTATTTTTAGAAGTTAATTGTTTTTGGCACGGTTAATGCTGTGAGGTTACTGGTGAAGAAACAGAAGTATTTTTAAAACCTAACATGGCTACTAAACTAAGAACAACAAAGCCTGTAAAAGGATTTCCTAATGGAATAGGAAGGTATATTTTACATTTCATAATCACAGTAAAACAAACTATTTCATAAATATCTAACATCATACAATGAATTACTTTTACTGAACATTATTCTATGAAACATGTATCTTCTGTGTAGATGGTAAACACACGTATGCCATTACATCGCTTGTCCCAGTATGCAAGAATATCAAACAATTAATTACAGCTTGGGCACTATAATTAACCATCATGGTGCACAATTATACTGAGGCAATATTGTTTTTGATAACTCAGATATCCATTAAGCTTATAAGTTCCAGCCTGTTTGACGTGGGTTGCACTCCAGTCAACCTCGTAGGGTAGTCAGGCTACTGAGTTATCAAATCTGATAGCTTGAACAATGAACATTACTTGCATTCAGCCAAGGCCACAAAATTGTAAGCCAGGTTTCTAGGTGGTCTGCCAAACATTGGCATTACATTCACTCCCTTACCTGTATCTCTCCATGTCTAGCTTATTTCCGAGCAGGAGGACAGGAGTGTCAGGCTGGGCAGCTTTAGTGTGGAGCGTCACTATCTCCAGATACTGTTGACAGCCCTCAAAGCTCTGTCTGTTGTCTATGCTGTAGACCACGAGGAAGGCACTGGCCCAGAAGAGGTAGCGCTCACAGTTTACTGGACCTTCCTGGGGTTGAATCAAATTCAACAACTGTAGCACAGGTGTTTGCTACCACATGTAGTGTATGATTTTTTCATGTTAGATTATGTAAAATCCGAAGGGTTGGCAATTTATACCTGATCAGCCGTATCCATCACTTTGACCACAACCGGCTGTTGGTCAACAACCTCCTCAGATGAATACGTATCCTCTAGATGGCAGCAAAAACATGCATTAAAGAAAACTATATAGTGGGGTAATATAGTATAATAATTTTGTGTTTTTTTAACATTCAAATCAATAACGTTAATTGCAGTAAAAACAAAGCTTATCTTAACGTAGGGTTTAAAAGAAAAACTTACCAAGGTATGGATCATATTCACTGATAAAGCGCCTTGTAAGAAACTTCACGGTCAATGCTTAAAAAAAGGGATAACACTTCCTGTTTAGAGTCAACATCTATATTTCTGCCCCACGTCTTTCAAATCAAGGGTCTTGTGGAGCATGAGAAAATAATTATTGTATAAACACTCCCATGACAAACATATATGGTATCAAGTTACTATAATAATAAACTATAAAAACCCAAGGCAATATTGGCCTATAGATAAATCAGAAAAACAAATGAAATGCTGGAATATATGCACATATAATTAAGGTGTTGTTATAGACAAATAAAATCATGATTAATGGACTACCTGATTTCCCTGAGCCCACCACACCCAAAACAACCAAATTGCACTCAGGTTGGCCCCGCTCAGGAAGTGGAGGAAAATTACAGGTCCTTGCCTTCCCAAACATCAGGGAAAACTGAATTCTGATGAAAGATAAAGTAGAATCAGTTTTTGTTGATTTGTCTTTGCATTCGAATTGATCATTCGCAAGAGCTGCTTTGTAAAAAAAAGCTATCAAAATCACACCAGTTAATACAATTCCGCAAACATTATACAAAAACAAGCAATTGGTAAACATGTACAATAACCCTTATACTACTTAGAGAAAGATGCCAACTAACGAGGAAACGTGGAAAAAACATTATTTTCTTTAAAATCAGTAAAAGTATTTCTAGTATAGTAAAATTCAGAGAAAAAGGACAACTTCGCAACAGCTGTGCGTTCCACCATCGAGTAAGACAAACGAGAAAAACCGGCCAGAATGCGCTTGCTGCGAACGCACATGATTGACTGGCCATCTCCATTTATGGAAGTGAGCACTTCTACTCTGATTATGATATGGCACTTGACTAAAGACTGCTACAGAGAGAAACTAAAGATTTTCTGACAAAGTTTGAAAGAATTCAAACGACTTTCAAAAAGCAGAGTGTGCAAGTAAGAAAACAATTTGACTAATTCATTCCCAGAAGTGATTTTTTTTATGATTATCGAAAACAGATGTGGATTTTCTTAGATTTTGATGTGTTTGTTCATTATTTCAATTGCAGGGGAGTATAGACACAACCAAGCTTCCTTTTTTACAAAACAAACTTCTGTCATCCAATGATCATCAGTTATTCTAGGCACAGAGTCACATTGAACAAATTTGACCTTAGGGAATAGTCTATTGTTGTAGCTTGACTTTTCCATACGGTCAAGGCATAGTTTGAATACCAGCTGAAACTAAACTGGTAGCTACAAACAAGAGCTATAAATCATGACAGAACTATACTATGCCCAGCTCACCCTCTCACACCCTTCTCTACTTTCAGCAATTTAATACCGGTGTCCACTTTGGCTGCATGTCGTTACAATGTATTCCTACTCTGCCACAAGTCCCCCTACTATGTATAGACTAGGCTATTCTTGTAGCTGTGAAAAGAAAGACAAACAGCGGTTACCTTGTCAAGTACCGTACATCTGCCCAGGACTCAGGGATCATTCAGTTGAGCTGCTGCTGTCCGAAGGAAACACCATGATTTAAACGAAGATGTGAGTTGCTTTCTATTTTATTTAAAACAGCATGGCTGTCTGTGTGTAATCATGCTAAGATGAAGTTCTATGCCAGTGTGATGATGGAGTCGAGCAGCTGTCCGGGCTCAGAGGCTGAGAGCGAGGAGCCAGCAGCGCTCTGTGAGCCGTTGGACCCTGTGGGGATGGACAACCTTAAAGTCAGAGTGGGCGACAGCGTTTTTGTTGTCAACAAAGCACTGTTCACTCTACACAGTGAGTACTTCCGAGCCCTTTTCCAGTCGGGAATGACAGAATGCCAAGAGGAAGAGATCCATTTGAAAGGGCTTCCGGCTGTGGGGTTCCTTGTTGTCCTCCGTGTCCTTAATGGTGAGCGCCCTATCCTAAGTGGTGAGGAGATAGTCAAAGCCATAGAGTGTGCTGCTTATCTCCAGGTCCAATCCCTCACCAAGCACCTGATCAATATCATTAACTCTGACAACTGTCTGCTCATGTACCACACAGCTGCCACCTACGGACTGTGGGACCTCTCCCACAATGCTGCTCTGTTCATTAGAGACATTTACTCTGAGCTGGGGGATGAGGTGAAAACCTTACCCAGAGAGTTATCAGAATATGTTGAGTCTCTTATTCCCAGCACCTTCATGCTTGTCTGCTCCCACTCACCATCTACTGAGCTGGCACAGGACTTTCAGAGGACTGTCTGCTACCTCAGCGAGGAGGAGAGAGAGTGGAAAGTTATGACTCATTTACCCTTGAACTCCAGCACCACCATGGCAGGTGTAGCTGTCCTAGACAACAAACTCTACATCGTTGGTGGGGTGTACGACATTAGCAAGAAGGTGGTTGACACTGGATTCTGCTATGACCCGGAAACTGACACCTGGTCCACGCTCCCCAACCCTCAGCAGCCGCGTTACAACTTCACTTTGGTTGGACATGAGGGCTGGCTGTATGCCTTGGGTGGAGAGTATGAGAAGAAGGCCATGTCGTCCGTGGAGAGGTACAGAGTATCTACTGGCACTTGGAGTTTTGCCTCGAGTCTCTCCTGTCCTGTTGCATCGGTGGTATCTACTAAAGCTCTGAACAGGATATTCGTCTGCTTATGGAAACCCAAGGGAGCCACAGAGATCAACGAATATGTGCCAGAAAGGGACCAGTGGGTTCTCCTTACCACACTGGTTCGCCATCAGAGCTATGGGCATTGCATGGTGGGCCACAAAGACAATCTGTATGTGATGCGGAATGGACCCTGCGATGACTTCCTGCTGTGTGTCATGGACTGTTATAACCTGACCTCTGGGCAGTGGACCGCCATGACAGGCCAGTATGGGAACAGCAAAGGCTCTCTGTTTACTGCTGTGGTGAGAGGGGACTCTGTGTTCACGCTGAGCCGCATGGTGACCACAGAATACACCATTGAGGATTTTAAGTGGAAAACCAAGAGGAAAATGAAGGGGTTTGGAAAGATTGGATCTATGTATACGTTCCTTCTTAGGGTTCCCAAGTCTGTAACCTGTCCTGTGGGAAACTCAGAGGCGTTGACACATGGCCAATATTTTGGCGAATATATTTACAGACGTCCAAAATCTTCTAATAATTGTCTTGACTAAATGTCTGGGTCATAAATTATTAATAGTAGACACCCTACACATGCACTGCATAAGTTGTATCACAATCCTTGAGGATCATTACATATATGCTGCAGTGTCAGTAATTAGTAGTCTCGTACAGCATAACTTTCAATGTGCAGTAACACTAAACAAAAAATCAAATAAATAAAATTAGAAGTCTCCATGGAAACTGAACAAAAGGCAAGCGATAGATAATGACAATGTTAACTATACAGCTCTTCTTGAAAATATACTCTTTTTTTATTAATAGTATTTGTACCCCCTTCTGTAATGACGGATTTTTGTTTTGTCAAGGCCAGGATGATTATCAGTATGAAGCGTTCAGTGCACAAAATAGTTTATCAAACAGAAATGTGTAAGACACGATTCCATGTTTGCTGCTGTTTCTTGGGGGGAAAGTGTCCTTGATTAATTTCTCTCCATTGTATTTGAGGTCATCTATGTAAATAAAGGGGATAAAGTAAACACCGTTACTACATCTGATTGATTACACCATCTGGAGGAATGCTTTGTATTGTTCTAATAAAACACTATTCAAATCATGCTCTGTGAAGAGTCGGAGAATGTAACTAATGATGTGCAGGTTTCTCTGGATGCCGATTAGATGACCATTAATCCTACGCAGATAACATCTGAAACCCATCGTCTTTAGTCTACTGTCTGTGAGTGAAATTTTATAATGGTGAAGTGATAAAAGAACTGCTCTTATGGCCAAGCAGAGCCTCTGATGTGAGCCCAGTCCATCAACAATAGATACAAATCAGTAATAGATGCCGACTTTTTCCTTTGCTGTGCTTCCATCAAAGCCCCTCCAAAAGGTTTGATAGACAAATAACAAACCTGTATTGTGAAAACCATCCAAAAATGGGCATAGTTTGCCATACAAGGCATGGCAAAAATGTGTTAGGATCTCATGCTTAAACACAGACTTGACATTATGTGCAGTTTGACAATTGACTGACTCACACGTTTATTGACTAGCAAATCAACAATGTAAACTGGCAGAACAAATTAGATACGTTATATGCTGTAAGATAAACCCCATTCAAATACAAAATAAATACATTCAAGTACACAACATTTCAACCACCTTTCGGTTTTTAAAAAAGGTCAGCAGTGGAATCTTATTAAACAACCACCAGATCTACAAAATGGCCTTTTCATTCCTGCCGTGGAATGAACACTTGAAAAAACATATGAACTAAAGGGAAGAAAAAACAGTAAGTAAAACAACACAAAGTACAAAATGAGCATTTTTATGCATGATTTGACTACTTGAATTTACCTATAAAGGCCACAGTTTCTCAATCCTAAAATCATAACGTTGACCCTGCTAGTAAGACTCTTGTATAAGATAAGGATATTGAGGAAAGGGATGTCTCTGAATCTAGTAGTTCATTTAAGGAAACTATTTTAGAATGTTCTCATGAAATAACTAACCAGACAAACTTACATTTACATTGAAAAGTGTGTGTTTGTGTACTGTGTGTGTGTGTGTGTGGGGGGGTGCGTGTGCGTGTGTGTGTGTGTTGAAGTCTGTGTCATGCCACACGAGTCATGAGTTCCTCTAGGGCCCTCTCACGATGGTTCTCATGGACAAGCAGCACCTCCTTGATTGCGTTTTGTTGGAAGCCCATCTCATTAAACTGGCTTAGCAAATGAAGGAACTCTTCAGCCTGTGACATCAAAAAAATAAATCTATGTTGTAATCCAAGTGTAAGATTGGCTTGGAAAAACTAAATACAACATGATGAAATATGATGCTTTCCATTTACTGCATTACAGGTTGTACTCCTGAGAGGTTTACCTTTTTTTCGCAATTCTGGAACATCTCCAGGGCTTCTTCCACCTGAGCCTCATCATAACCCAGCTCACACAGTCGGTCACAAGCAACAAGATAACTCAAGATCTGTATAGAAACACGTCCAAAGGGGGATGCATCAGAGGTCAGGTCAAAAAGGTTAGCCTGATAACTATTGGCTTCAGATCATAAAAGACAGTCATAAAATGATACTCTACATAGTCGCTTGCCATGAACGGAAATAGGTCACGCTGTTATCAGATTCAAATTAATGTGAAAGTAGTCTTGAGATAAGCCTAAGTGAAAGGTAATATCTGTGAGAGCATGGTGACTCCTGCTCTTACAAACAGACTATAGAGTGAGAGAAACTCTGACCGATTAAGTAAGACATCAGTTAATCCTTGTTGATATAACTTTGATTTGCTAGCTGCCTTCAATCCTCAGGTTGATAAAACGGAAAGTCTAGGGGAGAAGGAAGGGACCTGATCCTAAATCCTCTCACAAACACACTGATTACGGTTTTAATCTATTTGGAAGTAGAATCCTCATGCTTCTCGCATGTTGGGAGAGTTATTAGTATCTGTAACTGTGAGTTGTATGACCCTCTAATTGTCTTTCTCACATGTAGCAACGCTGACTGTGAGGGCATGGTGGGCCCCCCACCACTTCTACCCTTGGCCCGCTTGACCTCCTCTTACTGGCTTATAATTCCATCTGGGCCCCAGGGAGAGAAGTGCTGAGAAACACATAATACAGAGCAGACTGTGGAAACTCTTTGGACTTGGTATCTATTTTTACAATGATGTGCCCCCTCCCCACTCTCTCACTTCACAGGGGGAAGAGCATCAGATATGAAGTGCTGAAACCAGATGTTTCATTGCAAAATAGGCAAGCAGCCGATAAGTTAGAAAGATTTAAGATGTTGGCTGGAAAGTAGTGACTGAAAAGAAAGGCTGGCAGTCTGCTGTAGGAATTACATAAGTGAAATTATACTGTCTACATGGGCTCTCTGCTCAATAATGTGGCCTTGAAGCAATTTACACAAACTCTGGGGTTTTTAGCCTCAGTAATGAATTCCCTCGACCGACTAACTTAACTTGAAGTACCACTACTGCGCAAAGACGTTGCTCTTAGACATTGCTAGCTTTCCATGGAAAAATAGAGGCAGTTCCAAGGGAAAAGTAAAGCCTTGAACTCTGTACGGCGCCACAGCATGTTGCAGCAGCAGAGGATTATGTCTGCCTTCCTAACTTGGCTGCCACTAAGCCTGAGCGGACGGCATTGACCGTAGATAAACTTTAAGGCTGTGGCTGGAAGATGACATGGTCATTTCGTCGAGTTTGCAGATTGCGATTCAGACAGACCTGCTCTGGGGTCTGCTGGCCTGTCTTCTGCAGGGCGATTATAGCGGTGCGTAGAGGGTATCCTTTGTCGGTTATGGCCCCCAGCAGCTCTCTCTCCTCTGGACTGAGAGCAGACAACAGCTCCACTGACGAGTCAGGAAATGCCCTGTGGGAACCCAGTGGCTGAGAAACCATTGAAGGAGGGGCAGGCAGGCAAGAGTATGGGTTCAGAGACTGCAGGGAATAAAAACACACAGCAGTGAGTGATGGTCCCCTGTGTGAATGTGTGTTTGTGAGTGTGGGAAGATGGATACAGGGAAATGGCGAGGGGTGAAAGCCAAGGGACTGCGGAAGGCATTGGATGGAAAAAATAAGCAAAAGCCAATCTCATGCTGGGCGGCATTGACATGAAACTGACTTTAAAGTCTCCGTGGGTCTGAAAACACTGTCTGACAGTATGTATATAAGGACTTTAATTTGTGGTTTAATTTTACACCCCTTATATTTCCTGCCGATTAATCTTGAAATAGTACGCTGCTAACTACGCTGATAGTAAAATAGACACTTTAGAATAGAGTATTTCCACTTTCTAATCCTGATAGTCTTGGGATGATTCCATAAGATTTTGCGCTGTCTATTTTTAGTGCACATTCCTAGAAACTTTCCGGAAATGCGAAGGGACACATTTGCTCATCCAAATGAAACAGAACATTTAGCAAATGAGGAAAAAAAAACATTAACAACCAAATTTAGCGCAACACAACTATTACTCGAGAGAAACCAATGCATAGGTAATCTTAAAGTTATATAAAAAAAAATTGTGAAGATATGTCTGCAACTAGAGAAAATGGTTAATCGCTTCACTCCTTTTATCGAAGTGCTTGTTGGAAGGTAGGTAGTAAGGTCATGGCCAGTCCATTTTTGCCTTCAAGCGTTATACCTAGCCTAACCCAGGGAATAAGGTAACAGTCCATCTAACACACAGGCTTTTCAACACAGGTTCTTTCCTCTATTTCCTGTCAGCAAAATTTAGCTACACAGAAACACCAAGTGTTTCACTTTTATTAGAGGCTTTCTAATGGCTAAATGAAAACTCAGTAAATGATTCTTTACATCCAAAACTTTCCCATGCAGACGCTGATGTCTTACCGGATGTGTTGGCTTGTGCTCCTTGATGGCAGGCCCCCCGTCAACTGTTTTAGCTCTGGTGATTGGGGCTCTGTGTGCGGACTTGACAAGAGGCAGAGGGGTCTCGGAGTGGCTGGCCTCTATGGAGCCGAGGGTTGCTTGGTTCCCGTCCTTCTCCATGGAGTTCCCTAATACTGAGAGGGAGGACTGACACAAGCTCTTGCTATGCTGGTAGGGCACGCTGCTTAGGCAGCCAGGCAAGTTCAGCAAGTTAGGGGAGCAACCTTGTCGTCGATTTCTCAGGCCGTCCTGACGTGAACCCTTCTCTGACCCCATGTCTGAAGCGGATACTTTCTCCTCAGCTTCATCCTCTGAGTCTGAAATGGTAAATTTAACCTTGGCTCTTAAGTCGGCTGGGTTCAGGCTATAAGAGCGAGGTCGGGGGTTGGGTTCCCAGAGGTCCGAGCTGTGACGGCTGGCAAGGCGACTCGTCTGAGGACTGCTGAACATGAGCCAATAAGGTGGGCAGGAGGGCATCAACCCTGACGACGATGGCGGGACTGAAGTTCTAGGTTGGCTGGGGTACCCACCCTGGAGGCCTGTGAGCACCCAGCTCTCCAGGCTGAACTCATACTGGGACAAGATGAAAAAGACTACCGTTAAGAAGCACAATTTTTGTCATAGCTTATTGATTTGTTTTTGCTCAACCCTTCAGCCACTCCACTATACATAATAGTGCTAAGTCTATTTACAAAAACTACCCTAAGTTTCAATAAGGATTTAGTTACATCTGTTTGAAATTTCAACAAATGGTTGTGAAGAGGTGATTTTGTGTGCAGCACAGTGAAATAGAATTTAATCTTAGGGTCTCAGTGAATAGGTCAGAGGTGGCATCAGAATCCCTTTTACACAGACCAATATGCTTAAGTCTCAAAGAAAAAAGACGACGCTACACTGAAATTTAAAGCCACATTATTTATCCTAATCTCCTCATGACTGTGTTTTTGTTTTTTAAGTTTGGGGTTACACAATTTTATCCTGGCCACTAAAAGTGGGGTCCTGTTAAAATGTAGTGTACTCTAAGGCCATCTAACCAGTGTGCACATTTAATAGTGAAAAGACTAGTCATGAATATTGGGATGTCATCACATTGTATACATGCATGCACATACATCTATACACGCAGACACACACCTCTGTGTCTTGAAGTATGGTAAGGTAGTCAGACACTGCTATTTCGGGGGCTGTGACTAGCTCCACCTCGTGTTTAGCCTCTTCCAAGGAAACCAGAGGGATCTTAAAAGGAATCTCGTCCAGGCTGGTCATTCTACTGCTCACTAAGACACAAGGTGAAAACCGTTACTTTCTCATGTCAGTGGAAATAATCAAGAAATGACACAATCTAGCTGTCATCTTCATCAGCCCTCACACTATAACACATTTAGGAGATTGAAGTTTACATTTAGGCCAATATACTTAGTACTTAATTCCTAGTAAGTCAAATGCATTTTTCTTCCTATCTTGGCTAATTACGCTTCATAATACACGAGGGTGTTTCTTGAGGTGAGGATTAAAGTTACAAAACCTCACTTTCCAAGCCAGATCAAGACTACATTCGGATTTCTCTTTGGTCAAGCACAGGAAAACACACACACATGAAACATGTCACAAAACATTTATTTTTCATCGCCTGCATAACGTTGACTGAAAAAAAAACTATTGGATGTCAAAAGTATTGAATGCGTCAAACAGTAAACCTGATGCCAGACAAAAGGTATTTCACAAAGTTAACATCCCTGCAGTGCCACTTCAGGACTCAAGATCAGACTATAAGTCCTATCAGACGCTGGATAATTGATAAGCTCATTTAACTGTTTACACAGATGGAAACAATGGAAAGATCAAGAATACTTTACTTAGCGTTGTTCTAAACAGAAGTCCATGAGGGGGAGGAAATCTCAAGTAAATGTAATGTTTTATATATATATATATATATATATATATATATATATATATATATGTATATATGTGTGTGTGTGTGTGTGTTATTTCAGACTAACATAACTTTTTGATACATTAGAATTCATAACAAGACTGCAGTGTTCCAACAAACACAGAACTTTTACCTAATTGAATAGACTTAATGAGTAACTTCTACCTTTCTGACAGTTGAATGCCTGTCAATTAAAATACAATCCCTAACAAACAAGTGTTTCGAGAGAACTAAATTGAGTCTTGAAATGCTTTTGAAAGTGCATTTGATCCATTTAAGTTAACATGGCTTTGGTGTAAAGCAGAATTTGAAGCACAATGTTCAGTTACTTAGGGCATACAAAATGCCACAATATTTATAAAATCTTAATAGCAAAAATGTTCAGTGTGCCTGGCACTGATAAAAGAAAAACTAATATGTGTAGCTGTAGTGAAATATTCAAAAATCTCAACACCTTCCACTAAACAAGCCATTAATCCTGTTGACATACCAGTTTTTTTCCTCAGAGGAATCTTCTTCTTGACTTAGGTGCAACCTCCTTGGTGGTGTGTTGTGAGTGCTACCACATACAATGAGGAGATAAGCAGCACTGGATTTATGACGCAGGCTTAGTCCTCTCCTGCACCACTAATCCAATGGCATAACACTTGAACTTCCTCTGCTTACCTGCTGTCTACTCACATGTTTACTGTTTTTAAGAGAAAGATCAAACAACAAACTGCAGCATCCAGCTGTAAAAGAATTGCCATAACTAATCGAACAATGTATGCCTAACAAGCTGATTTTATACAAATTATGCAAAGGAATATTGGCTATTTATTTTCCCAATTAATTTCCTTCTATACTAGTATATGTGGGACCGCATGCTGAACAGAGTGGCCGTGTTGTTTATATAGTTAGTCAGACTGTGACGTAACTCCACTTGGCAAGATGGTGTTTACAGTGTGTCTGTATAGTGTGTACTTAATTACTTTAAGGATGATAATTTGAATCTGAAATAACGCAAACTAAATTTAGAAAAGTTAATTTGAAAGGGCACTCAGACATTAGACCAAAAAATATGACTAAGAAAACATAGAAAGCAAGATTTTGAACAAGAATTGAATGGCTTAAAGAGAACAATTGGAGAGAAATTGTTCAAATTATTTTGTCATTGTCCAAGTCCTTACAAGCACTTTGCGACTGACTGACCAGTGTCAGTCAAAACAACTATCAAGTCTCTGAAGGGCTGAGGCCCACCCCTCATCTGAGGGGGCTTCTGGCAGAACCCAGCCCTGGGGAACCAATGTACCATCAGGGTGGTCCACAGGAACCAGAAACATGTCCCATTCTCTCCTGTAGGACAAGACATAAGGAATTATCATTTATCATTTAAGATTAGCAAAAAAATCACTAAATATCAATAAACAGTTAAAATAAAGTTTCTTAAAGGCAAAGAATAAATTAAGCATACCTTATTTGTATCAAAGATGGTAGGGAATGCTCTGCTTGTGTGTAGAATGCCTTGAAGGGCTGTAGTGGGTGATCAGGAGGCAGCTCAACTGTGAACAATAGAACACCTCATGTCAATTTACCAAGTTAATGTATCTTTTGTAACAAGTTGACTACTTACAACCAACAACATGGTGTTACAGATATGTTACAGAGACTACCGCACAAGCCTATGGTAGATGAAACTACCTCCAAAGAGCCTTGTCTCCATCTCTTTCTTCTTTAGCAATTGTCGCTCTCTTTCCTTTCTCTGTCGTTTTTCAAAGTCTCTTTTGCGTTCCTCTTCTTGCTCTCCTTCCAGCATAACTCTCAACGTGTTCTCTTCTGCTCCATAAACTGCTGTTCTCTTCCTGATAAGACTCCTAAGACGCTCCACCTGTTCGTCAAATACCTGGTCCGCTTCCCTCTCTGGGAAGATCCCTGGCAGATAACAAACATATCAAACAATGTGCACCCTTGATGCTATTCTACAAATTGTTATGTTGATTCTATTCTTATTAATACACTACAAGATTAACCACATAGTATGGCATATTGTTACCTTTCCTGGAAGCGGCTTCTTTCCGCAGTTTCCGCAGTTTCTCAAGAGACTTGAGGATGCCCAGCATTCGCTTCACATCAGCCTGCTTCTTCCTAACCTCAGAGAGAACCGCGTCTGCAGCTATCTTTAGCTCGTGCTCCTGATGGAAACAAAACATTTACACAATACAATATCAGCCACTTACGATGTAATTGAACATAAATGATGGTGGTATATCTGCATAATATTACATCAAAGTATAAATTGAGGTCACTAATAATGTTAATAGACCTTGTACAAGGGTCAGTAGGGAGAATATGAAATGTCTGAATGCACAGTATAGACAAACGTCGCCATCTGCTGCACAATCATGTATTGTTCAAACCGAGGTGGTGTGTGTGGTTTAAATGCACATAGAAGCACCAATATAGTTTTAATTCATAATTAGTTAGCATTTGGCCTCGCTTACTTATGAATAGCCTGCAGCTGTGCATAAAATAGCTTTACAGCTCGTTCTTCCATTACTTTTGGTCTGGTGCAAAGAAGAGTCTACCAACATATTAAAGAGCTGTCACTCTTAAACACTTCCTGCAATAATATACAAGACTACATTTAAGCCCCCATTCATTATGTAAGCGTAACTGGAATGTATTTCACTGAACAGCAAAGAAAAAAAAATTCAGTGTCCAAATGGACATAACAACATGTGTCCTAGAAAGGGGCAAATACTTATCTGTGGTACTTATGAACAATGTCCAAATCTTCGGAGCAATATATATTAAATATACATATTAAATAAGTAATCATAATGATTAGTGATGCAGTAGTAGTACTGACCTTTTTCCTCTCCTCAACTTCATGAATGCGTTTCATTCTCCACTTGTCTATTGCTGCTTCTTTTTCAGCGATTCTGTCGTCCTCTATATGCTTTTCTTCTAACTGTAACAATTTTCTCTTCCTCCGCCTTGCTCTCTTCTTAGCAATATGTGAAAGTTTACTGTTCACTTCATCTACACAAGCAGGGTCATTAAGGATCTTCAGTTTATCTTGAAGGTCAGTTTTTACACTCAGAGTCCTTTCATAAGCTTCTGTCCAGCCAAACTCATTCTCTAAATTATGCTTCAGGGTTTCACAGGCTGTGGATAGCTGTGAAACAAGATGGACAGCGCTATAGAGACTGTGTCGTAGGTGAGACAGAGATCTATATGATTGTGTTTGCTTGGAAACTTGATTGCTTGAAATTCTGCCTTTATTTCTAAAAAAATGCTGAATCCACTGCATGTCTTGTGTCTTCTGAATAACTTCTTCATCCGGAGTTATAACCATAATTTTACCAGGGACACCCAGAAAACCTTTTTTGTCTTGAGGAATAAAGGATGGGGCACCAAGTAGAGGTTGGTTACAGTTCTGTGAGAAATGTGCGTTTGTATTGTGAGATCTAAAGCTTGAAGAAGGGAAATCTGTGGTTTGAAAATCATAATCACTTTGTTTTGGACCAGAGATAAAGTAAGATGAATGTGGATCAAACGCACTTTGTGCATGATAAGCTCCCATGCTCCTTTGTGTGTCCCTCCATGCATTTAACTGAGTACTCTCCGATGAGGACATATGCCCTTGCCCTCCATGATGTAAAGCTCTTTGAACTTGATTCAAGGGATGAAGTTGACCAGGTGGGGGACAGTTGAGTGGTGGTGGAGGACAATTGAGTGGTGGTGGTGGTACTGAAGGATCAAAGCTATATCCTATGGGCATACGAGGTAATACGTGGCCCGTTGATTTCGGCATTCCGTGTGGCATTTGTGGTGGTGGCATGTGTGGTGGAAATCCATAGTTAGTGTCACCGCAATATCCAGATGGTGCGGTAGGTGTCGGAATCATTGTCCATTGCTGGCCAATTGGATTTTGCTGCTGGTTTTGATGAGCATCTTGCCTGTCCCAATATGTAGCGGAACCCTCGCTTGTCATTAGCATACTACTTTGAAACGTTGACTGTGATGTGTCCCATTGAGGCTGTGTTGGCTGAGGAAATCCGTGGTAGAACGCGCCACCTGAAAAATTCGAATCACCCGTTTCGCGTTGGGATTGTCTTTCTCTGGGTGTAAAGTTACCTTCATATATATCTTCCATTTCCACGAAGACTTTATAGTTTATATTCCCAAAAATTATTTAGCACAATGCAAACAGAGTAGTACCAGCGTTGTCGTACGTTATGCCAACCGGAACACACTTTCAACCCGGATATAGTCATACGTGTATCAAGCCAACAGCAAATGTGTGTAGCGTTTACTTTTACAGAATGGAGATGGCCGTCCATCAGGGCCGGGAGACTCCCAACAAGTAAAGAAACGCTCAAATAATTTTTTTTAAATATTTGATTCATTGGAAGCCAAAAGGATCCACGCCACTCGTTTGACACGTTTCAAATTACGTCAAAATGCCAATTAATCATCTTACGAAAATCAGAATTGTATGCGAACAAAAATGTACACAATATTGACTTTCTATAAGATCAACACAGCAAACAACAAAAATACAAATACATATCCTAATACATCAGATAGGACAAATACCCCCAAAATAGGGTACACAAAAGCATTACACGTATGTATGTGCATGACAATATTTTTTCTTTACAGGTATAATATTACATATGCCACAATTCCAGTGCATGCATGGTTCCAAAGTTAAGAATAAATTGACTCTGTACCTTTAAACAGCTTGGAAAATTTCTGAAAATTATGTCACGGCCGTTAGAAGTGTTAGCGTTAGCGTCATGATGGATGGCTAACTGACATAATTGGAGGTGTACCTGTGGTTTTTTTGTGAGGGTGTTCTGAAATTCTGAGCCTCCCCCTCAGGATGGGCTTCCCGGTAGCTCATATTATCAGATATAACTGAAAAGCTTAGCCTCCCCTCCAAATGGCCTACCTCGATTGAATAGTATGAGGTAGCGCATTTAGACAGGGAGAAATTAGTGCTCAGAATGCGCTACCCTGTGTTTTGAAATAAATGCATACATTTTTAACCCATTAAATGCGCTACCCTGTGCTGTGAAGTAGATGCACACTTTTTTAGCCCATTAAAGCCCTGGTAGCCCATTTTGACAGGGAGAAATGACTGCTCAGAATGTGTTACCTTGTGTTTTGAAGTGGATGCATACGTTTTTAACCCATTAATGTCCTGGTAGTCCATTTAGACAGGGAGAAATTAGTGCTCGGAATGCGCTACCCTGTGTTTTGAAGTAGACACATACTTTTTT
>JAVQJS010132329.1:0-16880 GCA_036024795.1 Galaxias rostratus | reverse complement strand
CACACACACACACACACACACACACACACACACACACACACACACACACACACACACACACACACACACACACACACACACACACACACACACACACACTATCATTGACACACTCACACACAATAAGGTCAGCAAAGATCTGCTACACACGACTCCTGTGTGTAAAAGGTGTGCGTGATCCTTTACAAAGTAAATTTTCCCCCTTAATTCAACCACCTTGTTTCCAATGATTTAGCAATATAATTAGCAAGTATTTTCCCAGCTCCCTCTTTCAAACTCTAATAAAATAAAAACTCACTAAATACAAAGTCTTGATTTATTTTTGACAACTCAATTGCCATCATTCTGACGTGACCCCATGTTGAACGATTGCCTGGGTTTTCATTGTGGGGCTTTTCATTGCCTTCAGGAGATTTACTGCTTGTACCACTCCCCCTTACCAACAGCAACAGAAAGTCACTTTGCTAACCTCCAGTGTGGGCAGTGCGAGAGACGGAGACTAAGACAGCGCAGACAGGTTAAATGCATGATCAGGGCTTGTTGAACAAAATATATTTTCAGCACAAAGAACAACGTTTAACGAACAGTGGAGAAAACAACTGAGATCCTGCTGTGACCCTGTAGTAGCATTTCAAGTCTCAATGAAGGTTCATCCAGCTATTCTCAAAGGGGATTTCCTGCAGGCTAGGAAACTGATCGAGTCTGGAGCCAAAGTCAATGACAGGGATGAGGAGTGGAGGACCCCTCTGATGCTCTGCTGTTTGCACGATGGTGAGTCCTGGGCTCTAGGGGTGGCCCGCATGCTCCTTGTCAACGGGGCCCAAGTGGGCTTGTGTGACAGCCAGGGTCGATCCGCCCTGATTTACGCAGTTCTATATGAACGGTTGGAGCTCATCAAGGTTTATCTTGGAGCAATGGACTTTGACCTGAATAGTCCTGACAAGTTTGGTCACACGGCACTATGGTATGCAGCACAGATAGGTAACAGTAGCGTTTATGAGCTGCTACTTCGAACTGTTAAGCGATATGGTCTTATTGTGGCACTATCACCAAGCACCGCTCCTGGTGGAAGCAACAGTTGTCAGGATGGCCAGCGTGGTAGAGCTGGGCATGGGAGAGTGGTCAAGCAGAAAGTTTTAAATTACACCATAAATCATGAGTTTAAAGGGCTTTTTTGTTCAGAGCCAGCACAACTTAAATCTCTATTGTTCAAGAAAGACTTGCCGTATAAGGCTGTGCCTGCAAATGTGTGGGCCAAGAGGGAGACAATCTACAAACGACTGAAGCAATCAGAACCGAACAACCCAAAGCCAGGAGCTAAGAAGAATTTCAATGAGCATGCAAATCGAGAGAAGGTACCAACAGTTCGAGAGACACCCACATCTCTTCCAATGGACTGGAAGGTGAACATGCAAAACCTGATGGAGGCCCTGCAGTGCCAGCTCAGCTCCTCATACAGGCCCAGGGCCCAGCCCCGGCATTCAGCTCAGATGCGTCGCAGGAGGACACCTCGTCTGGGGCCCAGTCCCACTGTGGAGGCCCTGCTACACCAGAGCAAGCAGAGAGGCCGCAAAATGTCCCTGGATGCCATTGATGATAACCTGCTGAAAGAGAGAGCATATTTGGGGGCTTTCCGGCGTCGATGCAGTGTGGCGGTCATACCTATGATAAGGCTCAGTCGGAGGGGCAGTGTCAAAGGGACAGAGGTTAAGGGAGGAGAACATGGTGAGGGTAAAATAAAAAGAGGAGATGATGGAACACTTACACCCAGACCTCTGGGTAAGATAGAAGAACTCCACAACAAAAAATAAGTGTTTTTATGTATTGCTATTAAGCAGACTTGTGTTTACACGTTTCCATGGAAATTACATATTAAAGAGATTGTAAAAAAATATTATTTCATGGCAAGGAAGAAAATCTCATCACAATCCATTTGATTACTCTTTCTTTATTATTGATTAACCACACAATACAATTTAGCTGGTGTGAGCAATGATTCTTATTATAATCAGATTTTTTCATATCATAGGAATTGTAACTACTTGCACTCTCCATGCTGTTGTTGTAGTGTTAGCAACGAGAAGCAACAAACAGTTATTGAACATAGTGGAATGTTGCAGTAGGCAGCGGCTTGCCATGTCTACTTTCTGCAAAAATGTATAAAAAAAATACTTAAAAACGTATTTTTTGCCTTGTTTCATTGTTCCTTGTTACACCCTGGGTTCTTACACAAGTGTTAACATGATAAAAAAAATGTTTTTTTTTGGTCAATTTAGCATTACAATATCTAAATAATAAGAGGTTCTCAAAGAAGAAAGTAGTAGAGGATGGGTGACAATTGATGGATTTCCCACTGCAATATTTTGTGTGCGTTGAAATACGTTTTTAAGAATGCGTTGACTTGCACTGATGAACTCCGGTTTCAAGAATGTTTCTCTTTCCACTTATATATATTTCCCGTAGAGGGCGGTAGCGCCATTTTATTGATCTATTCTGCCATCAAGAAAAAAAAAACAAGTGCACACTATTTTTTCCACCAATAGCAGCGCAGCCACTTATGTTTCGAATTTACAGGCGGTTAGCTGGAAAACAAACTCATACAGAATTTATTGCAAGGTTTGTTTACTTAATTCTTGCTAACTTTTTAACGCTGTATGTATATCAACGCTGAATAACTACTTTCAAAGTAATCCCTCCCAAGTCATTGTTGTCATGTAAACTTTTAGTGCATACTCACTAACATTACGTTTGTTAGCTAGCTAGCCTTTTAGCTAACGACGTATCTCTTTGAAATTACTGATGCACCGCGACCTAACGTGTTTAGCGTAAGTTTACGTATAGTTATAACGTTGGTAGTAAATCCTTTACATCGACTGCTGTCGGCAGTGGTTATTGTTTGCCACTAAGCACGTAACTATCGAGCCAAATGCAGGAAACTGAATGAGTGATTGATTGGTAACGCTTGCCCTTCTCTCTCTCTCTCTCTATCAGAGGACACAGTGAGTCCTAATAGCTAAGGTTATTGAAGTTAAGACCTTGTTAAATCGCCAAGACGCCTTCTAGCCATTCTATTAGCTAAATATATGTCTATCAGAGCCGTCAATAAAATGTAATTGATAGACGACGCCTTGGCGACTGTACGTTAAATCACTAACGTCTCGCTCATATTAGTTATTTCACGTACAACAACTTTATGCAAGTATTACTTTGCAATTAAACATTGGCCCCAGTCCAAGATTGTCTTGAAGCGTGCTTCTCCAAGATTTGAAGACAGAAAATTAGGAATTGAAAAATTGAATTAATGATAGGTAGCTTACAGTCACAGACAAGTTTTTGTCCATCATTCAGCATTTAAAAATCGTGTCTCTTTTTGTCTTGGGCAGGTGGCAAAATGTCTTCAATAAATTCAACGGGGGAAGGCATGGTAAGATATACTTCAAAATGACCCCCCAACAGCATTGCAGCTTGTTAAACGAGTTTATCATGGCTACCAATTCTATTTTTTCCTTGCTTGTTAGCGTTCTACCAGGTCTGGAGAGCGGACCCCGTTAAGAAGTTTGCAGAACCAACTGCTTAATAGCGCAACTCCATCCTCAAGGCTAAAATCAAGATCCCTGTCCAACAATGACAATATGAAAAGTTTAAAGGTAATGCAATTTCAATTCACTTAAAGTGTCTTAATGTTTATTGTTTTTTTAACCCTTTATTTTACTTCTCCCATCCAACAGAGTTCTATTCCCCTATGCCACCCATACCCTCTTTCAACAAGCCATTTCCAGACTGACGTGACAGAGATGGATGCTATTGAGCTGAGTGGTGAGACTCATGCAGTTGGCAATCTTACTGAAGAAGCTGGGTTCAGAGACATAACATTAAAGTCATTTGTCTGTGCTGGAGGGGAAATTGAGGTTTCAGACCTGTCCACGGTGACAGAGGGCACAATCCTCTTACCAAAGGATCAGTGTGCAGAGAATAACTCTTGGCTGACTTGTGGTCCTGAGCTGACCTTCACCTCGGACAGCGTGGTCACACCATTTGATCAGGACCATGCTGATCATCCATACTGTGGTGTTCCCTCCGCCAAGGTGGAAAACGCATGCGACAATGGACTTTTGAATACGTTTCCATGTCGTTCCACTGCCGATGTTTCCCAGGCGCTTGATCAGTCCACACATTCCCGGAATGCCATCGGTGGTGGGGTAAAAGTCACATTTCAGACCTTCATCTGCACTGGAGGGGAACAGGAAGTTTGCGACATCACTGGCTTATCCGAGGAAAATGTCCCCTTATTTAACAAAGAAATTCTGATGGGTTGTCCATGGCAGGATGAAAGTGTGGAGCCCAGCATTACTGCAGATGCCAGTGACACACAACTCGATCAGAACCATAAAGATCACCCCTATTCGAATACCCAAACTGAAACGGATTCCAATGGCATCAAGCGCGACAGTTTCAAAGCGCACTCCCATGGGACCCCAAATACCACAATGGGTCCCAGTGATGTAACATTGAAATCCTTTGTGTGCCTCGGAGGTGAGCTTGAAGTTGCCGATATTACCGAAGTGTCCGAAAACACCATCCCTCAACCCACGGACCAGTTTGTAAACACTTGTCCAACACACCGCTGTAGTGGGATTTCATATAATGCTGTAGATGATGTCAGTCTGCAGTCCAGCAGTGAGCACATGGATCACCACTATTGTAATTTTAAAATCGAATCAACTGCCAGTTGTAATCCTCGTGTTACTGCAGAGCCTTCAATTTGCAACCTTGATGCCCATGAACTAGGTCAGGTGTCGGTAGGTGTCCAATCTATTATGCAGAGACATGCAACTTTAATGTCCCTCCTCTGCACAGGGGGCGAAGTCGAAGTTTTGGACAGAGCAAGTTTGCCGGAAATAGCTATTCCTCTCCCGAAAGACCTGCCTGGGACCACACAACTCGTATGTGATGACAGTGTTCTTTCAAGCATAAAGGAATATCCTGCCCTAGAACACTCAGAGCACCCATACTACCATGTGGAAAGTAACATAGCTGCATTAGATACTGACCACCCAGTTACCAGCACTGTTTCAGGAGTTGGTGATTCTCTAAAGACAGTAAAGCATGTTGACGTCAGGGGTCAGATGCTCAGTGAATGCCCCCAACAAGCTTCCTCACATGCAGCGCCATCCAAGCTGTTGGATGCCAGCTCTTCAACCAAAGAGTTCCCAGCAACAGCAAGAATCTCCACGGCTATGAAGAAGGATGATCTGTTGGCTGAGCCGTGCTCCGAGACCGGGGTGCAGGCCTCCAACGGGGCAAAAGACAGCGCCCTCGGCTCTACGCGAAACTCTGACAAGGCGCACGCTGAAACCCTCAGCGACATTTTGACGGAACTGCCTGAGTTTGCTGCCGTGTCAAATGCCATGCAGTTTGAACTCTTCAGCCCTGTTTCCAGCGGCAGGCCCATGGCCAGAATACGAATGAATCGGAAGTCTGCTCTGTTCCAAGCGCTGGGGGATATGTCTGCCAAGGAGGCTGAGAAGAGCTCTGCAGCCCCTCAAAGCCTGGGCCCTGCTCAGCTGTGGGCCTTGGACAGCCCCATGCCACAGCCCAGGTTTAACTCAACAGCGCTGGGCGGGTCCATCCACAGTCCACAGCCACTCCCCCAACCAGAGGAACCGGAGGACTTGCATAAGGAGCCCTGTGTCATGGAGACACCAGAAGAGGAGCAGGCAGTGCTGGACATCCCCCTGTTTCCCCAGGGGCCCCTCCAGCAGCAGCTCAGACAAATGGCCCAGTTCCTGCTCATGGCGTCAGGGAAGATCGGCTCGGCTCCTGGCCCCCACCCTGCTGCTCCAGTAGAGCTCCACACTGCCTGCGTGGGCACCTCACCTTTTAAACTGGTAGACCACAGCGCCAACACGTCAGGCCACTTTGAGAGACAGAGGGAGCTATTTGTGGAAGATGCTTGCACCGGCACGGACTCTTTGCTGTGGAAGTGAGTGTTAAGCCATGATTTCATATATATATATATATTAGTTTTATATGTTTCTGAATGAACCCACTGAAAACTATTCTTTACTATGCTATGTCTTGACTGAGTGAGCTTTTAAGGGAAAGGAACTACTACGAAGTTGCATGTTACCCCCTCACCACCCCGTTGACTGCTTCGCTCTCTCTCTCCTCCAGTGTGTCCCCATGTAGCCTGGAGAGTTTCCCCAGACGGGAGCTGGAACAGAGGCTGACCTCCACCCTCATCATATCCGAGGCCCTGGTGCAGCAGCTGACCGCAGCCAGGGAGCAAGGCCGCTCCACTGGAGGCCCCACGCCGTCAGACCTGAGGGACCGTGTGGTTCAGACAGACCACACCGAACTCAGCCAGGTGGGAGCCCACTGCCCCTCGGGCCTGGTTCAGCTGAGCTCATGCAAAAGGCTTCAAGTATTTGTTCGTTCATTCAATGTTTTTTTACCTTTGTCTTTGGTCGATCATGACTACCATGATCTCTAATGGCTCGTCCTCCCACTCTGTAGACAGGTGGCTGGTTGTCGTTCAGTCAACAATAGCTCTGCTAAAAACATTATTTTCTGTTCAACCCTTCACTAGTCGCAAAAGAAATAGCACAGCAATGCTAATGTGTTGTTTATTTTTCTCACTCCCACGCCTCTCAGTGAGCCTACTGTGTCAGTATATTTCACACATAACACATTCAGCTCCTGCACACTATAATCATCTCTCACCAGATTAAAGGCTGGAGCAAAAGCATTGGTGGTTTTGTCAGTCTAAATGCCACAGGGTCCAGATTTGATCAGGACGTCTTTAAATGTTAACTGATTGTGTTGTAAACGCTGATACGGTTCTTCTCGCAGACCAATATGTACAAAGTCCTGTACGGGACTGCCCTGGACAGAATCAAGGAGTTGGAACTGGACCAGAGCTGTCTGAAAAACCTGTCCGACGCCATGCAGAATGCCAGGGCCCTCATGGTGAGAAACACTGAACTCGGTTGTGCGTGCGGAACGATCATACTCTTGTCTTTTCAGTGTGCTACCATGGTGATGTAAGCGTGGAGGGGGGGGAAATGCATGTGGAGGAAAACGTTGTGACACTGATTGACATGTAACCTGTGCGTGGATGCAGACGGCCCTGGGCTCTGACACGGAGGCGGCTTTCTCCTGCATGAAGCACATGGAGGACCTGGTCAGAGAGGACCATCGGAGCCTTGTCACGCAGGTAGGGAGGCCAGGGATACACGGCTATGGAAAACCTAGGGGAAGCGTGTCACTGCACTCAGCCTGCCCCGTGGGTTCAGGCAAATTCTACGGCCGGTTAAGATTTGTGTCGGTGTGTTCACCCTGTTATTCACCATGTCACGCTTTTGGTTCTGTCCAGTTCGATCAAATGAAGTGCCTGCACGCAAAGTGCATGGAGACCCAGGGGAGAATGGTGCAGAAGGTGACAGACACCCTGAAGGAGAGCGACCGTATGAGGCAGCAGATGGAGGAGGCCCTCTCAGCCAAGCAGGCCGTAAGCAGTTGTAGGACTTTTATAGACTTGGCTCTTTGTCATCCTGTAATTTTAGGGTAACAGTGTGTGTGTGTGTGTGGGTGTGTGTGGGTGGGTTTGTGTTTGCGTGGGGTTGTGTTTGTGCCTGGCTCCATCCAGGCCTTCAGCGTGACAGAGCAGCTGAGGGCCCACTGTGCCGCACGCATCGCCGACCTGGAGGAGTGTGTTGGGTCTTACCAGGACGTCAGGGCTGCCCTCACCAAGACCTACCCAGAACAGGTGCGGGAGTCCCCGAAGAGAAGGTCTAACGCGTGCGCACGAAAACAAACTCGCCAGCGGTCATTTGTCTCTGTTTTCTTATAGGTGGCATTAAACAAAGCCTACGTTGATTCCTTGACCTTGGCCACCGAACTCCTGAGTGGGATGATGAGTGATCAAGCCAGCCTGCACAAAGAGGTACAGTCCAAAGGCTCCGTGCACCTTTACACTCTGGTCATCACGATCTATCCTATGCATTAAAAGCAGCTGAGGGAACCATGGCCAAGTTGTGAGTGCTAGCATTCTCCCCCCCCCCCTCCAGCACCAAGCAGTCAGTCTCCTTCTCCGGAAAGCCACGCCTATGCTGGTGGAGCTGAAGGAGAAGGCAGCCGCCGCCCTGACAGAGAGGGACCTGCAGGTCTCTGAGAGGGAGCAGACGGTGCTGGAGAAGGAGCAGGTATGTGTCCTCATTCTGGGCCGCCTCACTGCTCCGCGTGCTTCACAGGCCGGTAAGGCCTTGGTTGTGGATGGCCAGGAGAGGTTAATGAAAAGGATAAGATACTACAAAACAACCTCAATCTGTATTCTTTGTTGACCATAGTATTATTTTAGCCATGGAGTTTGTTTCTATCTCTGTACAATCTATGAAAGGCTTAATATCAAATGGAAGTTGTTTAAAATAGATAATGAAAAAGTTTTTAACAATTAATTGGCAACAAATCTGTGAAATGCTCAAATGGGCCAGAATGGCATGTTAACGCGGAATATGAAACTATTAAATCTAATTGCATTTTCCTTTCGGACTAACGATTCAAATCAGATCCAAGATGAGCTGGACCAGGCTAACTTAAGTCTCCAAGAGGCCAGCCAGCAAATTGGGGACTTGAATCTGCAGGTGACCATTATGAGCTCAGGTAGGAAACGAGCAGAGGTCGAGTTCACCTTTCCGGTCGTTACTCCACACAACCATGACTGTCATTTCACCCAGCGTGTCAGCTGCGATGTGTCACCTCCTACAGGGACCGCAAAGTGAGTTCCCTCCTTTCTCTCGTCTTCCTCAGAGATGGGCGTTTTGCGGCAGCAGCTGAGCGAAGGGGAGGAGGAGCGAGCTCAGCTGGAGATGAAAGTGACGGAGCTGTCTGCCACCTTCTCCTCCACGTTGGCCTCCTACGCTTTTCTGGAGCAGGCCCTCGCAGCGGAGGCCGACAAGTAAGACTGAGATCCGTTTCCTCTGGGCCTGCTGCTACTACGGTTTGAATGGGTTGTCGGCAGCGTCTTTGAGTGTTTTGAAAAGTGCTTTATAAATATAATGTATTATTATTATTATCTCACCTGGCCCTTGTTCTGCTTAAAGCGAACACATTTTGGGAAGGCACACTAAGCAGAATAAAAATCATCTTTTGAGTGAGCTTTTAAATGGAAGGTTCAGTCGCATTACGAAGGGTACATTTGCAAATATGTGGTGATTAGCGATGATGATCGATGTCACAATCAGCATGACATTAATTGCGGAGGCAGGCCTTTGTTCAGCATGACCATGCTAATGGTTGGGAATATGCGGACAGCGCTCAGCTACCTCTTGGATATCCCCTTGGATATCCCTTGGGCACTGAGGTAGATCCCAGAACGTTTCACAGCACAGATTATGGCTCTTTTTTTTTGCAAGGGGTAAAGCAGCAAGGGCCTTATGAAGGGGTGTTATAACCAGTAGACCAGTGGCAGCCGTTTAGTGCTGCACAGATGTAATCTTTCCGATTGGGTGTAGGAAAATCTACTCCCACAGCCCATTTAGGTCAAGAACCAGACCACCGTATCCATTTTGAGGTTGAATTGTTCTTGAAATTTAGAGGACGCGAGTTCTTTTGAAGGCAAGACGTCTCTTTCAAGGTTTGCTCTTCTGTTGCTGTGGTCACCACAGGTTTAATTATGGAATGTGAGAGGCTTTGGTTTGTAAATGTCGACATTACATTCACAGCCAGAGTGTTCTGGTGCAAAACGGCACACCACAGGAAGAGTAATATTAGCAGGCTCATCGTTGCAAATAAAAATGATCTTCCGCAGTGGTTTCTTGTTGGCAACCTTTCGTTAATCAATCATTTACAATGCCATCATTTGGAACGTGTTAGTCTGTATGAGGAAAACATAGAGTAATATTGGATTTGCTTTATCATTCTTTCTTCTTATTTTTTGAACAAGTCACTCTTTGACTAACTGTCTAAAAACACGACACGTTCATTTGCTGTCGGTGGTTTGGTTTGACTTCCAAACCTTTTTAATGCTTTTAATCCTAGAACTGTACCAAGCTTTCTTCAACATTATCTCAATACCAAAGGCCTGCTAACCCTTTAATGTATTAAATCTACATTGGAAGAATTGTAGCAACTGTCATAGTATACTTTATATGTTGGTCGATTACACACCTTGCCAGTAAGGATTCAAGTTTGGTCAAACCAAAGTGATAGCCAATCGGATATCTTTTTGATGGATAGTCTGCTAAAACATGTGTGTATGCGCCTATACGCGGGGCCCACACTTTGACTTCATGTGAGGTAGACCTCTGCCAACACTTATAAAAAGACCTCTAGCTCATCAGACCAATCCATTTGAAGTAAAGATTTTGCTCAGACATGGAGGACATTTTGTGTGTTGTTCACGTTGTTCAATGTTCTAAATTATTGATATATTACAATTTCAAGGTAATACAGTGTATGAAAACTTCATTTAATGTAGGCTTCATAAATACTGGATCTTTTTTATTTAGAAATGTATGTGCCCTTTCGTATTGCACTGAATGCATGCATGTATAACACCTTTTCAGTTATTTGTTTATTTCATGTATACATTTTTAGAAATATTTCCAAACATAATTATATTGTTAAGAGTAAACAACTAATTTATTATGTAGCTGTGTGATTACTCTAGAATGAGTTCTACAGTAAACAACGCGGGGAAATATATTGGTTATCAAATCCTCAATTCGGATGCCACACATCAATATCAATCTACAACCTCCGGGGTAGTGGACAAGCTAGCCAGCATGGCTATCGGGAGGTGGTAGAGCTACGTAGGCGTCTTCAGACGGTTATCGATTAGCTAGCCTCTAGCGTTCAATTCGCCCTCTTCACAAAGGGAACTCCCTGGCTCAGTCAGTGGATTGATGGGAGAAGCCGGGCGTCGAGGGAGGAGTGCTCCATGCCTGGGAAACATGGCTCAACACCTAATTCATGATTATGTTATGTATTCACCAATACATTGAATTCACTAGTATGAACTAAGATCTTGCTCGAAGCAATACCTGATTGTTATATTAGTTATAAGAAGATTATTTAATTAAATATGATCTAAAAAGTGTTGCTTTTGACTGAAGCACATTTTTATAACACAAGATTAAACTTTGTGATGTGAAGTGTTGCAACCGCTGGTTTAACACATGTACTAAACATCTATTGGGGGTCATGGCAGCATACAGGCTGAATGAAAGGTCTGACCGTCTGCTCTGTGATCTGTTCCAAGGTTACAGCAGTCACGTCAAGAGGTCCAGAAAGTAACCAGCAAGGCCAACGAGTGAGTTCTTGCTGCTCTGTTACTACTTCTCTATGTAATTTCCTCTCTATAACTTCCCTATGTTACATCTTCTCTTCCTGCCCTATGTTACTTCTTCTGTTTCTACTTTTTCTCTGTTACTACTTCTCTGTCATTTCTTCTCGGTCATTTCTTCCCAATGTCACTTCTTCTCTGTTATTTCTTCTCTATGTTATTACTTCTTTATGTTACTACTTCTGTTACTTCTTCTCTATTACTTTTCTATGTTACTTCCTCTCTATCACTTCCCTATATTACTTCTTCTGTTTCTACTTTTTCTCTGTTACTACTTCTGTCATTTCTTCCCTATGTTACTTCTTCTCTGTTATTTCTTCTCTATGTTACTACTTCGGTTACTTCTTCTCTATTACTTTTCTATGTTACTTCCTCTCTATCACTTCCCTATGTTACTTCTTCTCTTACTTCCCTATGTTACTTCTTCTCTATGTTACTTCTCTGCTCTCAGTTTTCTGGATGTTCAAAGTTCAAAGTGTTTTATTCGTCAATTGCACCGTATAACACAGGATCATTCTGAGCAAAGAGATTCTTATGACATAGGGTGTCTGCCATCTTTTTTTCCCCTTTTTTATGAAATGGCCTGTATACATTTTGCTCCTCTATTTATGTTCAGTAAGCTGGTTTAACTCCCTGTGTCTGTGTGTTTGTCCGTCCAGGCTCGAGGACTCGCTGGGCCAGTCCCAGCAGCGTGTGGCTGATCTGAGCCAGGCTCTGGACCACAGGGAGGATCAGCTCAGCCAGCTCCAGGCCCACTCCCATGGGCAGAGGCTGGAGATCCAGAGGCTCACTGAGGTCCAGATGCAGCTCCAGACCCTGCAGGAGTTGAGCGAGGTGAGCAGTACGCCCACGGTTTGCTCCAGCCTCGGCTCTTAGAAGAGGTGGCACAGCGGCTGTGTTCAACGGAGCTTTGCGTCTTTGACTTCAGGCTTAGTTTCCCTGTGTGGACCCTTTCCTCCTATAAAAAGGGCCCACCACAGGGGAAACGATGTGTGGTCCCCTACAGTCCCTCATGTTAGCCGCCTTTGTCTGATGGGTCAGTTCCTGCAGATGGAGAACGAGCTGGCTAGGGAGCAGGTGGTGGAGAGCGAGGGGCTGCTCAGGGCCAACCTGCAGGGCCTCCGCCAGAGGAACATCGACTATGAAGACCTGAAAGGAGCCCACGGCCAGCTACAGTGAGACCCCCCCCCCCAACACACACACACACACACACACACGCACGCACACCAACACTCCTGAGGGTGACGGTTATGATGTGGAGACTTATAAGACAGTTCATTGTCTTATACTGTGGACTGCTGGAACCCGTTTTGCATCATGGGATAGTTGATAGGGTTGGATAAGATTTAGGAATGTTCTCTTTCCTATTGTTGATTTACCTATTCATACTACCATACCGTGTATGTCTCTGTGCTCTCCTCCAGAATGGAGAAGGAGGCGTTGGAGGTGGAACTGCAGGCCACACGGGCCCAAGCCAGTTCCGTCCAGCTGGACCTGGGGGAGCAGCTAGCCCAGGCTGTCACCGACGTCACCCTGCTGCACCACACCCTCCGGGGGCTGACCGATGACCTGCACGCCGCCCTCACCCACCAAGTAAGGGGGCGCGCTCAGTCACTCGCCAGCGCACAGGCAAAGAACCCGTCCGGAAGGGGATGACCGTGTGTTCCCTGTGTTTGTGTGACCGTCAGAAGCCGCCGCCCTCCGAGGTGCGCGGGCCCCAGCCGCCACTCGTCAATGAGCGCCACCCCTCCAGCTCCTTCGTGGACAGCGTCATGGTGGCCCACGCTGCCAATAAGGGAGAGGGTGAAGACGCGGGGAGCCCTGCGGGTGAGGCTACTGCACACACACCTGTGCGTTCTTACACAAACAGCCAGACGGTGTCACAATCCCACGATGTCTCCCCGTCCACAGTGGCTCCTCCCGAGTTCCAGAGCGGGGGCCTTCTGAGCGAGACCAGCGCCTTCACCCGCATCACCCCCGTCACCCCCCGGCGCTGCCAGGAGGTGGAGGCCGGGGCCGCGGGGCCCGAGGTGGAGGAGGAGGAGGAGCACAGCGGGGTGGTGGAGCTGCTGGCCGACCTGGGCAACACGGTGTCCGAGCTGTCCTCCGCCCTCGGCCTGCTGCGCCGGAGCAAAGAGTCCCAGCTGGAGGAGCTCCACAGCACCATGTAAGTTACCTCACTTGACGAGAGAGCCAATGGGACGGAGGCCTTTTGGCTCGACGAGGTGGATGGAGGGATGCGCGGCGTAACGCTTGGTGGTGGTTCCAGTCGTGTCCTGCAGGGGGAGCAGCAGAGCCAGGCCAGCAGGCACGCCGCTGTGGAGAGGGAGCTGGGGGAGCAGCTAAGCCGCCTCAGCAGCCAGGCGGAGAGAGGAGCCCAGGCACTGCAGCAGAAAGCCCAGGTACCACTAGTGCACTGCACACAGGGGGCTGGAGGGCGCCTCGGACGTCCAAACACCCGTTACTAACATTTGCATAGGAGATGGTCCAAGCACCCGAAAAGATCGGTTTGTCACGACGTGGTTGAATAACCACAGTCCAAAACCCTGTCTGCCCGTTCCTCCCATCAGGACGACAAGATGCTGACCAATCTGTCCATCAAAGTCAGCGAGACCACGGAGGTCCTGAAAAAGCAGAAGACTACGAACGCCGTGAGACCCGACACCACCGAAACGAATGAAAGAATGGCCTTTGTTATTTTCAACGGATTTTGCACTGCAGGGGGCAATGTCTGAACGTTTTCTTGACCTTGTGCTCCGAAGGAACTGCGCACGGAGGTGGCCGAGCTACGTCGCTCGCTCCACCAATCCCAGGTGGAGGCTCAGGTATTGAGGGAGGAGCTTGGGAAAGCCAGCAGCCTGTCGACCCACCCAATGGATTCTCTTGATGAGAAGATCCGCCTATTGAAAGAAGTAAGTTCCAACCTGAGCCTGAACTATGGTGACCTGGTTACCTTTGCCCCAGCCTCATTCCCAGTTAAACCCGTTGGGTTCACAGGAAAAGACTAATAAGGAGTTCATCTTTTTTACTTCATCCGTATGCACTATCAAGTCTGTCATTGCCTTTTGGTTTGATTCCAAAGGTCTCCGGTATATTTCCCTGTTTCAGCTCTTTACTGACCCTCACATTCACTGCCTGTCTGACTCAGTTTTTACCCTGTGTACCCTCCTTAGGTGGAGAGGCTGAAGGGCTCCATATACGAAGGGGAGCAGGCCCGGGCTAAACTTCTGGACAGGGCTAAACGCCACGTACGTATCTGGGTGGAGAGGGGCGGATTTAGGTACCGCACCTCAGTCTCTTCTCCACATTGGCTTAGAGCGGTTAACTTGATCAGCTAATCGCAATCCTTTAAAAACGAATCATAATGATCGGAGGTTTAAGAGAAAAACACAAAGTTAAAAAAAAAAGATGGCTGATGGTGTGCTGCATATGCCCTTATGTCTCTTCAGCAAGCGGTCCATCAAACAAATCAGTCCAAACTGGAGAACGAGCTGCACGTGCTGGACAACATGATTGAGAGGGTCCGAAAGGTGAGGCTTTGACTGAATGGTTTCACACCGTGGCAACGGTGGATACGGCTCTCTCTGTCGTGTCATCAAAAACGGACATTTGACATTATAATGTTCTTTCTAAATGAAAAATCAAAGTATTCTTTGTTTTGTTTTGGTGTTGCTCAGCTGTGGTTGACCAGTGACTTGCGTCTGTTTTTTTCCTAGACTTTGTCTTCTATTCCCGATGTTGTGAAGAACTGTGAGAAACTTCAGGGTCTTGTTGAATATATTGGCTAAAAACATTGTCCTTTTACTGTCTTCTTGTAAGTTTACATGTGTGTTCACTGTGGTTATTGAAAGCTGTTAAAGTTTTAAATGTTTGTATATTCAAAATAAATGTTTCATATTGAAATGTTTGAATTAATGTTTTTCTTGAGTGTGTGTTTATGCTACTACAGGGTATGCCATTCCCATACACATACAGTGCAGCGTTCAATTATGAACGTTTAAAAATCAGAGCAATTGACTCAACGATTATGATATTATGATGTGCTCCCCACAACCTGAGCGATTGTGGCACTCACAGGTGTGGCAGACGATTATGGAAGACCCATTCTTCTAATGACCGACCATTTGAGAGCGCCTGTTGTGCATACAAATGATTTTACAATGCTTAGGCTCTAGTGGTGAGGCCCCTCAGATAACATTGAATCTACTTCTAGATGTAACTACGGTTTCAAATGAAATAATTTATACACATATAAATTAATACATTGGATTTCTAGTAGTGCTAATTATGCTGAGAACTGCGGTCCTGTCTCCTGGTAGTGGTTAGTGAGGACTTAAACTATGCCACGTTACCATGGCAAGTATAGATGTGTTGGACAGGTTTGTATTAAGTGTCTGTCTCACTGGTCCTACCCAAATGAATGTATGGTGTTGATTGAGGGCTCTCTCTAATCATATCGGTGCTTGTGAAGACCTGATTGAGCCCCACTGCTCTAATCTACCTCGTGCGTGTGTGTGTGTGTGTGTGTGTGGAGCTCATCTCCACTCTGCTTCACTGATTCTCTAAAGGAACACATTTTCCCTTTTATACTCCGAGTGATTGGCTGCTCCAAGGCAGCCGCAACAAATACCTTTGGCATTAGTGATGGCAGGAGAGCCTTTCCCGTGCTGTGAGCCACAGGGCCATTGTAACTATGGGTCTTACGCTGTTTTCAAGGAATTATAGGTTTAGCGTATTTGTGTGTTGTAATGGTTTATTTGAAGGTGTGTTTTTTTAAAAGCAGTTTTTTTTGGGTAATGCCTTTGTCATTTTATGTTTATTAGAAAAATCACTTGGTCCCAGCGAAATACATTCCACCCATTCAAAACTTTCATGTTTTTCTTTTGCCATTGAAGGTAGGCCTTAAGCATTGTACATTGTCTCCTTTTTTTACGTGGGTAGATGTTTTTTTTTTTATTTATTTATTTTTTACAGTGGTTTGTAGAAAACGCAAGTGTATGTTTTGTGTTTGTTTTTCAGTGTTCTTCCGTAAGTTTCCGAAGGAGCCCTGCATTTAGATAATAGACTCTCTCTTTGGCACACCAAGTTGTACCTAATGCCACCTAGCTTTATGGGTTAAAATATCAGGTTCCAAGTCAGTGCACTTTCACGATGCCTGGATGTGTGTGGCAGATTAGGTCAGGCTTTTTGCCTAAGTGCTGCGCTGATGTCTGGACATGATAATTGAAGCTGGTCACGGTAAATGGGGGCGCTTTGGCTCCAGACGTCACTTCAAACTCAGCTGAGCTGAAAACGGTTAGGAACTGGCCAAAGTAGATTTGCACAAAGACGTGAGATGCAAGCATGGCTTTTACATCGAGTGAGTTTGCCGAAGAGCATGCTTTTGTTGATTAAGACGTAGCTGTGCAAAGATTCTGTGTCAGGTACTTGCTTTTGCTATTTCATCAGCATGATTAAATGCCAATATAGAGTTTATTTTGAAAGTCTGTTCTTTATATAAATATATACATATATATATATATACACATATATATAT
>JAVQJS010132314.1:0-11199 GCA_036024795.1 Galaxias rostratus | reverse complement strand
CTGGATATGTGGGAGTCAGCCACTTCTCCAATGGCAGTGGATTATCGAGTTGAATATTGAGGAGCATTGCAAAAGCCAGAGTCTATAGTAAGTAAGTAGCTAGCATGTCATAAAACATGCTGCACCTTCCTTAAACAAATTATATCTAATTAAAGTTATGTGATTCGTTTATCAGTGATTTGGATAACCAACAAAGTAAGTAGGCAACGTAAATGGGAAAGAACTAATTAATTAGATAATTTTATTTTTCATTTATTTCCAACAATAGTTAAATATGTTTTGCTACTTAAATTAATGTGCCACTTGGTTCCTCGTAAACGTAGCACTGGTGTCTCTGAACAAGTAGAAAATCTTCCTGTGTAATGGTAACAATACCATCGGACAAACTGCACATCTTTCAGAGAGAATTGCGGGCGGGGCTGTAAACTCAGAGGCTTGGCTGTAGAAGTGGTCGATACGAAAGAGTTGGCTAGCAAGCTAGCCTAGCCAACTGATACTTTATGCCTTGATAATATTGTACTGTTTTATTGAACGGCTACTCTTTCACTCGTAAGGTCAATAGTATTCTCAATAGTACTTGTGAAGGAAGATATTTGTCTGGGTTCTGCTGGCTTTCTACTCATTTGAAGTTGTAGAATGGACGAAGCACGGCCTACTGCACAAGCCCATGGGCTAGCGTCGCTGTTCCCCCCTGGACTGCAGGCCATCTACGGGGAATGCAAGCGTCTGTACCCCGACCAGGCTAACCCGCTACAAGTTACAGCTATTGTGAAATACTGGTTCGTTGATACGCTCGTCAAACATTATTTATAATATTAAATCTTACTCTGATCTGAAATCGGCTAAGATAATACTTTAAATAGTTGTAGCTAGTTGAGCGCTAACTTGGTCGCTTTGTTTTGCTAACGGGTAGGTGCAGTATTGGCAAACAATAATTTATTATAAAACATTGGTAACGAGGCCACTCTTTATATTTTGTAGCTAATCATAGATTGCATGTCGACAGCATGAATTTGAAACATATATTACAGAAGTAAGCTAGTTAATGGTCAGGGTTCTGTACTGGCGTTCTACATGACATTAGTGCATGTGTACTTTGGGTTCGCATACTCAACTTTTCTTCCTCCAAAGCAAGTCGTTGACATTTCCCTGCCACTGGCCGTTTGTTGTCCACAGGTTAGGAGGGCCTGACCCATTAGACTACATCAGCATGTACAGGAACACGGGCTGTTCGGCCCAGGATGTCCAGGAGCATTGGCACTATGTCAGCTTTGGACTGAGCGACCTGTATGGGGACAACCGAGTGCACGAGTGAGTAATGTAGATAAGACCCAAAAATGCCTTAAAAAGCGTGTAAATTCTTTTGGACTAAGCCATTCCTTTGTTTTTTGTTTGTTTTGAGAGGACATAGAATGTGGATTATTCAATGTAATTCATCAAAGCAGAGCCTTTCAGCAAACACAAGCACCTTAGTAGCAGCTGTCGTTTAAAGTTATTTTGTTACTTAGCACAGTTTCCTTGTATGAAGCCCTTGCCAGTCCTGACCTAGCAGGCACTCAGCATTCACTATTTTGGTTTTACTGCAATTAATTGTTAGGACTGCTTTCAGTAACAACTGTTGTTGTAGCCCGCCACTGCTTATTTCCAAACTTTATCAATAAATACGTGTGTCAGATTTACAGGTCCAGAAGGTCCAAGTGGGTTTGGCTTTGAGCTCACCTTCAGACTGAAGAGGGAGATGGGAGAGACTGCCCCCCCGACCTGGCCTGCAGAGCTCATGCAAGGCTTGGCCCGCTACGTATTCCAGTCAGGTGAGTCAGCGATGTGACTGATGGACATTTGGGAACCCTCAAATTGAACAAACCCCAAAAAAAAATTGTTTAAAAAAAATAAATAAAAAAAAATGTATTTGGTGCCACCACTGCTGTATTGGCATGGAGTATTCTTCTAGCATTGGGAGTGGCAAGGTAAAGTCACAGTTAGCGGACCGTTATGTCGAAGTCTGGTTATGGTCCGTTCCCTAGGGAACCGGCCAATGGGGATGTGGTTAGTTGGTTATGTGTGCAATGAAGAATGTATCCAGGAATCGTTTTTATGAGATGTCTTTAAAGGAAGTGACTAAAGCTAAGTTACTCAGTGCACACCCGTAGCTCCTATGTTTCAAGGCCTGTTGAGTAGCGTGGGGACTTTCTTTAAGTAAATTTTCACTCCTTCTTTTATAAGATTTAAATTACAGTGTTAAACATTGGTCACACTTGGTTATGGCTGTCTGAACTGCTTGGTCCTTAAAGTCGTCCAGCTCTATGTTCTATATTGGTGTGGTGGTAAACAAATGCTAGACAGGGAGTAATAGAAGGGAGGTATTTCTCTGAAGGCTAGACTATCCCCCGCTCCCTGTTCTCCCACTCCCCAGCTGGGGTCAATTTGTACGTGGGTGGGCCTCGTCACTGGATGAATGCTGCTTCCTGGCCCCTTCTCCAGGCAGCCTGTCAACTGTGGGTGCTACCTCCCAAGCAGATGGCTTTCTTTTCTTTATTATCAGCGTCCCGTTCTCGGTTCACGTTCTCAAAAGCTCTCTTCTCACTTTCTCCTGACTGTAGAAATAATAAAAATAATAATATTTTGTGATGGAACAAAACCGATGTGCAGCTCAGGTTCAAGCCTTTCCGCTCTCGTGCAGAAAACACATTTTGCAGCGGCGACCACATATCGTGGCACAGCCCACTGGACAACAGCGAGTCTCGAATCCAGCACATGCTGCTGACAGAGGACCCCCAGATGCAGGCCGTCCACACACCCTTTGGCCTGATCAGCTTCCTGCAGGTGAGCAGCTCCACTCCCACGCCTCAGTTACCCCTGTGAGACCAGAGATTCATGGCTGACTTGACACCCACCGTCTTCCGTGTTGCGTCCTGTAGATTGTGGGTGTGTGCACAGAGGAGCTCCAAGCAGCCCAGCAGTGGAACGGCCAGGGGATTCTGGAGCTACTACGAGGAGTCCATGTGTGAGTGGAACCAAACACTCTACACTATCTCTTATAGCTGGTAGGAAAGGAATCTTTTTAAGAAGAGAAGCTAAATATATAAGTATTTTGTCCTTGGCACAAGATAAGGAGAAAAAAACTATTTGAGTTAGACACTTATCATTGCTGAAAGATAGAAAGTGTCAGACTGTGAAAATTTGTAGTAAGGGTAAGGCCAAATGCAGAGTTTAGACTGCTGGGAAGTCCAGACAAATGTCCTTATCATGGTACAGTTGACACAAATATAGTTCATGCTGGTGCAGGTTAGTGTGTAGGTCCATAATAAAGTACACAAAATATTATAAATTACAAGTCATTGTCATATTTTTACAGCACGAGCATAGATTTTGTCCACCTTGTATGTTGAACTATGTAACTTGTATGTAACTATGTAATTATTTAGTTTTAGACTATGTTTAAGTATCCCTACATGACCTTGTCCCACAAGACTCAGTTTCAATTGGACTACACATATTTTTATTGTGGGACCTTGTTAAAGTTAGACTACACCAGTGCAAAACTCTTTATCTCTTTGAAGCCTCCCTTTTCAAGTCACTGTTTATATAGGACCGGGGCCTGCAACACTAAAACACAACACATCAATCTAATTGCTGCTGACAGGGGTCTCTGTGGACTGGCTGTTTGTGCACACAGCATTCCTCCCTGCTCTTGTATTAACTAATGTGAGCGAGGTCAGGTTAAGCGGCCTGTGTGAATTATTGTCCTGGGTTGCAGTGCGGGAGGCCCCTGGCTGATCACGGATATGAGGAGGGGAGAGACCATATTCGACATCGACCCACACCTACAAGTAAGACTTTGGAGCTGCCTATGAGAGGAGTTAAAAAAGTAATTTCTATCGTGTGCACATTGGGTCACTTTTACTTGAGTGATTCGGCTATTTAGGGACAGTAGTTACTTTTTGAGGTACGTGTACTTCTTACACAAACCGAGAAACAAGTGACTACAGCTCAATATCAATGAACCAGACTTCATCAAGACCTCACAATGAGAATGAATCCCACTGGAAATAGGGAAAGTGTTTGTAGCTGCCAGCTCTTGTGCCTCCAGCATTTGAGATGTCACCAGATCGGATTCTTCACACCTCACAGTTTACCTATAATAGTGTGTGGGAGAAATACAAGGAACTACTGTTCTTTTGGCAGAAAAACCCTCTTGTTAACGAGAGAGAAAGTAGACATGAAGGCCACTGTTCACAAATAACCCCTCTTTATGGTGGTGGATTACACAGAAAAGAATCTCTATGCCACAAGGCCACAACTTAATTAATAGGAGCCTGCTATTCAATTCTATTCAGTATTGTTCATAACTTACTAGCACTAGACCGATTATAAAGAGTGATGTACAAAGTGAAGGTTTGTGTGTTGCACTAGCTATACATCTATACTACCTTTAAGCTGTGTGGATGAGCCAGTGATGTCTGTATACTGTGTGGATTAGCCAGTGGTGTGTGTCCCTGTATGTACACTGTGGATCTAGCGATGTATGTCCCTGTATTGTACACTGCGTGAAAGAGCCAGTGGTGGATGTCCCTGCATGTACACTGTGGATCCAGTGACGTATGTCCCTGTATCTACACTATTGTTCCAGTGACGTATGTATACTGTGTGGATGAGCCAGTGGTGTATGAACACTGTGGATCCAGTGGTGTATGAACACTGTGGATGAATCGGTGATGAATGTCCCTGTATGCACACTGTGGATGATCCAGTGGTGTATCTTCCTGTATGCGCACTGTGGATGAGCCAGTGGTTTATGTCCCTGTATGTACACTGTGGATGAGCCAGTGGTTTATGTCCCTGTATGTGCATTGCTTACCTCAAGCAGGAGCGTGTGGACCAGGGCATCGAGACAGAGGGCTCCAACCTAAGTGGCGTGAGCGCCAAGTGTGTGTGGGACGACCTGAGCCGGCCGCCCGAGGACGAGGAGGACAGCCGCTCCATCTGTGTGGGATCCCAGCCATCGCGGCGCCTCTCTGACAAAGGTACAAGCACGGGCTGTTTTTTTTTATTTTATCTTTCTTCCTGCCTGGAGGTTGGTGAAGGTCGACTGCGGATCTTAATGTAATATAATGTCCAGTTAAACTGACAGAGACCAGTGGGACGGGACCACTAAAACGGCAGACTAATTGGGTTTTAGGACAATAGCGCGTATTCTAGTCCAGTTGATTTAGGCTGCAGAGCTGACTGGAATGATGAATTCAATAGGATTTGTCCCTACAATTCCGGGTATTCATGGCGTCAGATTCCCTAATGGAAGGTTGGAAAGATTCCAGAATGCCAAAATAGTGTGCTGGCTTTAAGTTTGCCTCCCTCCAAGTACATCACAGATGTGTGTGTGTGTGTGTGTGTGTGTGTGTGTGTGTGTGTGTGTGTGTGTGTGTGTGTGTGTGTGTGTGTTCCACGCAGACACAGAGCAGATCAGAGAGGTGCTACGGAAAGGACTGGAGTTCAACACCAAGGCAGCACTACCACCTATCAGTAGCCAACGACAGGGCCTCGACAGACCCCAGTAAGTGTACACACACACACACACACACACATTGGCATTCCTTCCTGTTGAACACCAACTTCCAGAGGGAACAGGGATAATCCTTCCCACCCCACGCTGACCTCAGTGAGCCCTATAGAGACGATCCTCCCTGCAGCCTGGACAGTATGGCAGGCTCTCTTTGCTAAGTGATTCTATATGTGGTACAAATCTCCACCCTAATGTTTCCTTGGACAATCAGTGGGCCATTTGCAGAGGCAGCTATATCAAAGGTGAGAGCTGGCGGAGTGAAGGAGTGTAATCTGACAGGGAAGCAGGCCTGAAGAGGACGGGCCATTGAAGGGCCCACGCGGAGAAGTCCCCTTGTGGTTTACGCGCTCCTCTTTCTCCCCGTCCTCCTCTTTGCTTCCAGGAGTCGTAAGGACAGCTTGGAGAGCGAGAGCTCGGCCGCCATCGTGCCGCACGAGCTGGTGCGCACGCGGCAACTGGAGAGTGTCCATCTGAAGTTCAACCAGGAGTCTGGCACTCTGCTGCCGCTCTGCCTAAGGTACAGCACAGCACGATATGTGCCTGCCTGTCTGCGTGTCTGTTGGTTCGCCTGTCTGGCTGGCATTTTGCTCCCCCTCTGCCTCAGGTGCTCTATAGCACAGCACCTGCCTGCCTGCCTGTTTGTTTGTCTGTATGTCTGCCTGCCCCCCACCCACCCCCTCTGTCTAAGGTAGTCTACACAGCAGTGTCCAGACAACAACCCGACGCACAGATCACTCTAAATGGAGGTGCTGCCTGTAATGTAGCCACCGGTGATAGTGGTACCCCTGTCTGTCTCTGTCTCTCTGCTTCGTCTTATCTCGGTCTGGGGCAACAAAAAAAAACAGTCCACCGTTGGCTTACAGAGGGGTCTTTGTACAGGACAGAGAGAAACAGAAGCGACTGAATAAGCTGGAGCGCTGAGGTGGAGGGGAGTGTACAAAGATGGCAGCCGTGGAAAGAGAAGAGGTAGAGGTGTGCGCTGACTGTCGTTTGGGTTTTCAGGGGCCGTTTACTCCACGGACGACACTTCACCTATAAGAGCATCAACGGGGACACTGCCATCACCTTTGTGTCCACTGGGGTGGAGGGAGCCTTTGCCACCGAGGAGCACCCCTATGCAGCCCACGGGCCCTGGCTTCAGGTACCCGCCGTCAGCGCCACTGCACATGTGTTCTGAGTATGAAGTCTGCTGAGCGGGCTGACACAGTTGTCCTCTCTGTGTTTCTGTCAAGATATTGTTGAATGAGGAGTTTGTGGAGCAGATGCTGGGGGACCTGCAGGAACTGAACACTCGTGAAGAGGTAGCCAATGTTGTTTTTAGTTTCACCGTTGTACACAGCAGAGAGTTTCCCCCCAAAAATCGTCTTCCATTGATATTACTCTGTTAAATGTATAACGTGTTCTCTCCAATAGACCAAGTTACCGAAGGAGTACAGTTGGCCAGAGAAGAAGTTAAAGATCTCCGTCCTTCCAGACTCTGTGTTTGACAGTCCCCTGCAATGAAACCAGCCACCTCGAACTCCATGCCTACGTCAAACCCACACGCACAGGCCTAGCTAAACTCTCACGTATCTCTGTAGATTATTGCTCCTAAGCTTTCACACAGCCCAGCCGGAACTGACGGTCTCCTCATGTGGGACCACAGTGGCTCCTCTGTTCCCCATCACACCACTGACTCCCTCTGGCCCTTTGAGAGAGAGAGAGAGAAGGGCTTGTGCTGGATATTTTGTCCACAGGGCGCAGAAGATTCGGAGAACACCTATATTCGAGGCATCTGACTTCACCTCCTACGAACTTTGACCACCGCCAGCCTGTCAGCTCTGTAGAATACCCTCACTATTGTTAAATAAGCCAGAGGAAGCTGGAGGAATTGACTATATATTGAGTAGGACTCCTAGTATGATCCAGCTATCAGTCCCCATGGCTGTAAACCGTAAATAGGAGGGTTCTGTTCTACTATCATGACAGGCGGGTATCTGCAGTCCTGTTCCTGTTGAGGTTACAAAGGTTAAATTACTCTTATCATGAGAGTCAAAAAGACAGAAAACCTGGCGGAATCTGTTCTACACTTTGCTTTTAACATTGTCCTTAATTTAAGTAGGCCGTGTGTATAGTGTCGTATCTGAAGTGCTGGACATTTGTATTGTGTTGGTGGTTATGACAGATGTACCAGCAGTTGGTAGAATGCAAAATGCTGTGTCAATCACAAGTATTACATTTATGTTATTTTTTATATTTTAGGTTGAATATTTGTCAGGTATGGTCCTCTCCCATTCAATCAGTCCTACCACATAGTATGTGTTTCTGTTGTTTTACTGTCGTTTTGATATAGGCCCAGAGAGGACTTATTTCTAATAATTTTGTAAAAATACTTGTACTTTTTTATTTGGCCATGAAATGTATCTAAGCTATACATTTACCTATTGTTAGATAAATGCTGCTTCCGGTTGATATTTCAGAAACACAGCCACGTCTTCCTTACATTGATGAACTCCATAGAAGGGATTTACTTTCTACATTTTAAACCAAAGCCTTTTATCTGAACTCCATTGTGACCATAAGGGTTAGTGCCATAGTTAAAAACCATGAACCGCAAAGCATTGTTCTTATCAAGACCTGCATGGAGAGAATATGCATTAATACTAGTGCCTTGAAGTGAATAATCATTTATGTATTCCATTAAGTACAGTAGGCCTGCCTTTGCTCATGGGAATTTATGTAGCATTCGCCAATGTAAATCATTGCTGGCCTAGTTAATGTCGGGACAGCTTACTGAGTCTCTCAAGTGCATTCCCTTACCTTTTTTTTTTGTAAAGAAAATAAGTGACCTTTACAGTGGTGGCGTCTAATTCTCAAATAATTAACATCTTTAGACATGTTTTTTTGTCTTTTTTATTTTGAGGTTTAAGAGGTATGTAATTGTTGTATCTTAGTTCACTGAACTGCCTGTCCTTTAATCCGAAGTGCATTAAATAAAGATATTTACATTTAAATTAGTATCACGTATGCATGCTTCACTAATCATTTCGAAGAGAACTGAATCTTCACATCAAATACCTACTGATTAATGTGTGTTCTGCAAATAGTTATAATGCTGCAGAGACGTTCAGTATTTGATATCGACGACGTTTGGAACAAAGAGAGGTCTGAAAGATGACTGTCATAAATTCACCCCATAGGCATTTACAATCTCCGCCAGAGTGCCTATCCACGTCCCTCCCCATCGGCTCCTCCCCGTTCCGTCGGCTACAATTCTGTCACGGGTCACGTTGTCAGAAGGGAGACAGTCGGTGCGCCCGCACAGTTCAGCCAGATTGCTTCCTGCGTGCCTATTTCGGACCTTATGAAAAGATAAAACCCCAAACTGTCCTGAGAAATAGTGATCGAGAACTATTGAACACAAAGCTGATCTTTGGGACATCGACGGGACCGCAAAGAAAGCATATGAGGCGAATCGTTGGAACCTTTTGGGCTTCTCTCTCCCTTCACGGACTATTTATGGTGATTGTATAGGTGCATTAAAGGCAGCGGACGAAATGGAAACTAAATTGTAAGGTGGTTTCCCATTGAGGTAGGTTATTTATAATATAATAACAATATGCTAAATCCAAATGACTGCAAATGGAAAGCTATGAAGAGCGCATTAGCTAGACTAATACTAATCGTACCTGGGAAGGATGTAACTATGAGAATGAAGAAGCTGGATATACTGTAACACTTTGATGCTACAAGGTTGTCTAAACACATTTGAGTAAAGGCTCTTTCATATAATTAAGATCGTTGACACAGTGGGCATTCATTTTCACCTTGTGAAAATCTCAAGTTGTTATTATTTAATTAATGTAATAAACGAATTGCTTTAGCCTAAATAGTACACTAACGCAATATGGCATGGTAACCGTATTTAGCCTGTAACTGATATGGATACTCTTTTGTTTTCACAGGCCCAGTTTCTTTTCAGGAATTTAAAACCTGTGTTGGCCTACCTAATTTCCCAAAGCTGTCTGAAACTACTTTGGTAGCACTTGACGCGTAGTCCTTTTCTTTCAATACGTTACGCCGAGATTGCCCTGATAATAAAATTCGCTTCATATATAATTTTTTATGGATTAAATTGATTATGGCTGATAGTTGGAGGAACTGCTTCGAAGAGGAGCTTCTTTGTCCCATCTGTCTGAATGTCTTCGACGAGCCTGTCCAGCTTCCGTGCAAGCATAACTTTTGCCGGGGCTGCATCTCCGAGGCCTGGGCCAAAGACACAGCTGTGTTTCGTTGTCCAGAATGCAACCATGACTATAACCAGAAACCAAGCCTGGAAAAGAACATAAAACTAGCCAATATAGTGGAGAAGTTTAATGCATTAAATGTTGAGAAACAGCCTGATGCACTCCACTGTATCCTCTGTCGACGGGGACCGCCACTGCCAGTGCAGAAAGTTTGCCTGCGCTGCAATGAGCCTTGCTGCCAATCTCACATTCAGACGCACCTCCAGCAGCCGTGCCCAGCCCCGGGACACCTGCTAGTGGATCCCGAAGAGGTGAGGGCTTGGAGCTGCCCGCGACACGAAGAGTACCGACTGCTCCATTGCGATGATGAGCAGGTTGCTGTCTGTCAATTTTGCTGCATCTCCAGGTGCGCCAGTCAAAGGCATGACGTATGTGACGTGGATACCAGACGCAAACAAATGCAGGTAAAAAATGCCTAGTTGCTTACAACTCCAAAGAAACGTTGACATGGCCACAGTCAGTCCCACTGTCAAAGATTTGACAAGATAACACAGTGCATTTTGTCAAATAACAAATGTGTTTTCTAGACTAGCAGAATAATCTCTTTGCACATCCTTCTTCTAGTTACATTTGTAAAGAAAAATAATAAAAATTGTTTGAATGGACAGGGGCTATTAAATAACTTTATACAAAAGGTAGATTGATGTACATCTTTAAGCTCCTCCTAGTTTTGATTGGCAACAAGTTCTAACATTGCCCTGGCCCAACCCAGCCCTACCCAGCCCAACCTTATGCAAGGCCCCACAGCTCCAGGAGAATGTGGTGCAATCTATAACTAAACAGGAAATGCTGACTACAGACCGGGGCTAAGTCATTCATGCTCGCATCTTATGAGAATTTCCAAAATAATATCGATTTGGAAGTGGGCCATTGGTAGCAAACTCTAAGGGGGCCTTATTATGGCATTTTTAATTTCTTGCATTTAAAATAATATGCTATAGGATTCCAATTAAAAAATTATACAACCCCTTTGGGTAAATCTGTTAAAATAGTCATTACTAACACTAGGTCCTGGCTGAACTGCATATCTAAGTGTGAAAATAAAGGAGTCAAATCATGGTGAGAGGGAGGAAAATAAAAAGAAATGAGAGTGGAGGAGTTTGCATATGTCTTGTGCAGCTGGCTCATGGTGAGTAATAGTGATGAGGTGTGCTGCTGGTTTGGCAGGGTTGGCCTGTGGATGCATGGAGGACTAGCTTCATATCTCCTATGATCAGTGTGTCAGTGCTCCAATTGTAGCCAACACTAATAAGAGACTCTCTGTGTCTGTATGTGTGTGTGTGTGTGTGTGTGTGTGTGTGTGTGTGTGTGTGTGTGTGTGTGTGTGTGTGTGTGTGTGTGTGTGTGTGTGTG